>JALLPH010000072.1:0-35450 GCA_036939855.1 Cyclotella choctawhatcheeana
AAGAACCTCAAACGACAAAACATTGGATGCAAGTCGAGGAAGGACGCAAAGGGCCCGCCCTTTGCGCTCCTTCTCTCTCTAAAACTTCACATCCACAAGCCTACAGAACCTTTTCTGCTTATTTTCTCGCAGTATGGTGCCCCTTGTTTTTAGAGTAAAAGTACACATCTTAAGATTAAGAACACGATTTAAAGGTAGTCTGGTTGGCGAGCCTCATAAGGATATTTGATATCTAGATAGTTTATGTTCAAAGAAAGTATTCGATACGAACATTTCAATTAATATTACAGTAGCTAGAGGGTGAAGTGCTACAACATGCCCTGTGGCTGAATAAAAAAATTTACATAACCTCTTCTGAAAGGCCAAAGAGATTAACACTGGATGCAGATTTCTTAGTGACTCCAAGATTATTGTCAGTAGAGCTGAGCTTAGCAGATTTGGTGCTTCGGAGATTGGCTCCTTTGACAGCAGCAGCAAGCCTTGCCAAATCTCCAGTGATGTCGTGCACGGGATTGGTTTTCTTTGGCTCAACCTCAGCAGATGAAGCAGAGAAACGGGTGAAGTAGTTGCGTCCAAAGCAAGCCCCATCTGTAGACTTGACCCCAATTTCAGGATGCATGTAGTCCACGGCAGACTTCTTCAAGGCCTTGGCATCAGCAAGAACACGAGCCCTTTCATTAGCCTCCTCCACGTCCTCCACCTCAGGAGCAGAAGCACGTCCAAAGTAGTTCCGCCCACAACAAGTGGCATCCTCCACGACTACGGGATCCTCGGGGTGAAGGTACGCCCTAGCCATCTTCTTAAGTTTCATGGCATCCTCCAATATCTCAGCTAACTCATCGGCATCTTCATCCTCCATGCGTTCGGGAGCGGAGGGACGTTCAAAGTAGTTACGTCCAAAGGCGATCCCGTCAGTGGTTGACACGGGCTTCTCGGGGTGGAGAAAGGCCGTGGCGAGGTTCTTGAGAGCACGTGCATCAGCTAGGATGCGGAGGCGTTCGGCTAGACCTTCGTCAAGTTCGGCATCTGTGATAAACAGGACAGTTCGGGTGTTTAGTTTGTGTGGATTCCACGACAAAGATACAGAAAAGAACATTGACATCAATCGGAACATCAATATCAGAGATCGACATCTAAAATGGGCTTACCCTCGTCATCGTCCTCCATCTCCTCGCCATCATCACTATCCCATTCATCCTCTGTTTCATCACCCTCAGACTCAGAATCAAGGCTTGGAACGCTTGTGTCCGCCTCATCCGAGAACAGGATGGCATCATCAATCGCGACGGTAACAATCACCGCTTCTTCCGTGATGGCTTCTTCAGTTTTACGTCCACCTGCATTAACGTCGTTAGACTTGGCGCAAGTGGACGATAGCACTTCTTCGGTCCTCATTATGTTGTTAGTTTGGTTAAGCTTTAGGATTACTTTTGACTGTTGACTTTTTTTATGAGTCCATCATTGTTCGATCCAGAACGCCGGAGGAGGAAGGCAAACATCACGACAACTTCAAGCCGTGTCAAGAGATGTCAGGCTTCTCGTCGGAGTCTTATCAACAACTTTCCCGCTCAAATCTTTCAGTTTTCTTCTTCTCTTTTGAAGTTTGAAGTTTCACAGTACAATGGTACCTGCAACTGCAAGTATTAACCTAGATTAACCTGCACCAAGCACCAAGCACCAACCACCTTCACAATCCTCCATTATTAGCGCTGCTGACCCAGAACCATGAGCACAGATGAATCCCCCCAGTCTCGCCGGAGTTCCATGACGCAAGATGAAGAGAGGGAACGACGCGCCTCCATCCAAGCCATCATGAGAGATTCCAAACTCACCCCACATGAACGTCGCAAATCTATCCAATCTCTTATGGACGGCCGAAGACGGTCCAGCGCATTTCAAGATTCCGCTGATCCAAATGGATCTGTCGCTGCTGCCGCAGCCATGGCAGCATATGAGCTTGGGTCTCTTTCGGACGACGACGAGGATGACATAATTCCGGAGGATGGCGTGGTCAATCCCTCAGGTCGGCGTATGTCAACTAGATCGGCGAGACGTCTCTCCTCATTAGGTGGTAGTCGACGCAGCTCACTCCGTAACTCTTTCAATGGAGGGTTTAAATGTACAGAAATTCCCGAAAAGTTAGAGAAATCCCGTCCCCCCTGTGGACATTATCAACGAAAATGCTCCATCATTTCCCCGTGTTGTGGATTGGTGTTTGGTTGTCGTATCTGTCATGACGATTCGCCCGAATTGCCTCCCCCGTTTTTACGTAGGGTGAGTCAAGAGAGTGATTCTACCATGGATGAAGATGGTAAAATGCCAGCCAATGGTGCCGGGGGTGTGGCTCGTGCCATTGATCACCGAAGTGCGTCCCTCCCCCCAAACTTTGAAGAGGAAGAAACTCATCACAATATTGACCGATTTGCCATTGCTGAAGTTATTTGTCGAGAATGTTACACAAGACAATCGAGTAAAACCAACAATTGTGTCAACTGCAATGTCCAATTTGGAGAGTATCACTGTAACATTTGTAACTTGTGGATGGCTGCCACAGACAAACCCTACCATTGTGAAAAGTGTGGATTTTGTCGTGTTGGTGGGAGAGATGATTTTAAGCATTGTGATGATTGTGGGATGTGTATTGATATACAACTATTTCATGATCACAACTGTAAAAATGGAAAGTACATGTCGAATTGCCCTGTGTGTCAGGAGGACTTATTCTCGAGTAGGATGGCAAGTCATGAAATGCCCTGTGGGCATGCTATTCATTGGCGTAAGTGGTTTACCGTTGTGTATTATGTCAACGTGATTTACTGCATCCTTACATGAAATATCATTCCTTTTTGACGCATAGATTGCTTCAAAGAACTCACATCGTTCGACACTCGATGTCCTGTCTGCAAAAAGACTGCAGAATCATGGGATCAAATGGAATCGACCTGGGCAGCTATGGCTATGGGTATTACGATGCAGCCTGTGCCAGCAGACATGGCCAGAGTAGTTAACATCACATGTATCGATTGTGAGACGAGGGGCACCAATCAACGATGGCATTTCTTGGGGGTGCAATGTAATTTCTGTCATGGTTTCAATACAACTGTGGATGAAACCGTCATGACTGGTCAAGAGGCCGCTGATTTCTTGGGTCCACCTCCTCCACCTCCATCGAGTTCTGACTTTTCTGCTTCGGGAGTGGACCAGAATGTTTTGGCTGCGTTGATGGACCATAGTGGAGAGGTGTTGGCTGAAAATGGACATGCTGGAGATGCTAGTATGGAGGCTGATGAATTTGACCCAAATATAGCTGCTGAGGTGTTGGGTTATGTGAACAGTGCCAACAATGCCAGCAATAACTCAGATCATCCAATGGAAGAAGATATGGAAGATGAGGATTGGCATTAATGTTTGTGCAGGCCACAAAATAGAGCAACATGCAGTGGAATTTACTGATGTTTTCGGTGAAAGCCGAGGAATTTTTGTTGAGGAGCTCTATTGGTAAATTATTCTTTTTGTTCAATACCATATGTATCCACCGATTGATTGGTCAGATAATCTTATACCAGACGATCCATTAGTAGAGTGCGGTAACTGTTTTGTATCATACAATGATTATTAGTAAGATCAACCACCTGATCATATACTGTCGCTTAAACTATTTGTAATGACCTTTGACGTGCTAATATAAAGACTGTATTACTATGGAACAGTGTCATACATCATGGACAGAACTAAACATCAGCAGAAAAATGTTAGCCTACAAACGAATAACTTGATACAACCTATAATTCACCATCTCTCTCTCATGGCATATTCAGAATAATCTGCGGCATTCTTTCCTCCGGAAATCCCACCCCCTGTAAGTATTCACCCAATTCCAAAAAGCAACGAGGTCCAATCCCATAATACGTTCCCTTTAATGATTTTCTCCTATCACCGCCACTGCTCTTCTTTCTCTTCTTCTTCTTGGGCTTATCCTCCCCATCATCCTCGAGATTATCGCTATCTTCATCTTCGGTAACTTCACCCGACGGTCTCATCTCCACCAACCATTTCTCTATCAAGAACAATTCCAAGGCCGCTTCCGATTGGGGTATCGTTAATTTATTCGCGTGGGGTTCCTCGAGTTCGGTACGAGCATTTAGAATGTCCATTCTGTTCATGACTCCACGGCATCCCTTGACGTTGGTGTTGGTATTGTTATTATCGCGTTCCACTAGTTTTTCGAGGAGGAGACGGAGGTAGGCCAATTCGTGCGGTCCGTAGTGCGAGGTGGCGGCAGCGTAGGATTTGGCGTGTTGGTCGTTGGATTTGTTAATGACGGCGTGGTACTTCACGGGAGCCGATGATTGTTCGGGTGCATCTGGATCGTAGGGTGGTGGAAGGAAGACAGTGCATATTTCAAGGTTGAACGCATTCTTTAGACTGACGTTGATGAGACCTAGATTGTGTTCGAATCCATTGCCCATGTAGGCCGGGTCAACCTCGTCGTTGTCGACTTCGACATTGGCGAATTTGTTACGGATGGCATTGTAGAGGTCTCGGGCTTGCTGGTCGGGGAGGATGTGTGCGGTCATGAGGCGTTGGAGGAAGAGCTTTTGGGAGTTGGAGAGGGGTTTGATTTTTTGGGCGGTCATTGTTTTTGATTGACGTTCTCGTATTGAAGCAGAGATAAGATACGGAAGTGACGATGTAGATGTAGACAGTATTTAGGATGAGTGCTGGTGGCTATGGTAATGGCTGAAGACAATACGCTTTGAAGAGGCGTGAAGACGATGGGTGGCGTTGAGACAGTGATCAGTGATAGCGGAAATTGGACGCCATGGCCATGGTTTCTCTTTTCATTAATCGGGAGTCCACGAGTATTGTGCGCCATTTTTTCAAGTCGATTGAGATTCGGCCAGCACGGACCGTCCATACAATAATACAATGTTGTGTTCTCGGCAGCTCACAATAGCGGACCAGCAACTGAACAGTTAACAGTCAAAGACAATCAGGAGAATAGCAACTATGCAGCCGCAGCTTAGTTTTGGTTGGATGAGGATGAATAGCAGCAAAAAGAATCACTTCTCAATCAAAATGAATTGAAATTACTGCAGTCCAATCGACTGCTTAATTGAATAATCCTAAAGAAGATAGTGTACTATGGGAATCGCCGGTCTACTCAAGAATCTCCACCCCCTCCTCGTCCCACCACCAACCCATCATACCAACCGCAACAAAAACAATGACCCCAACAACACAGCATCGTCCCACTCCATCAAAATACGTCACAACATTCAACAATTCGCGTCCAAATCACTCGCCATAGATGCCTCCTCCTGGCTCTACAAATCGGCCTACACCTGCTCCGAACGTCTCGTCGAATCCATAGAAAGCGGTATCCGCGACCCCGTAGCCGAACAAAAGTATACTCAGTACATGATATCCCGTTGTCGAGAATTGATTCAACGCGCTAGGGTACAGACTGTATACTTAGTCTTTGATGGGGTACGTGTACCGCTCAAGGCGGATACGAATGCCGAACGAGAGAGGAGACGACGTGTGAATCTGGCAGAGGCGAGACGATTGGCTTCGATGGGAAGGAGAGAGGAGGCTAGAGAACGTTACAATAGATGTGTCAAGGGGACGGAGGAGATGGCGAGGGTGGTTTGTGCGGAGGTGGAAAAAGTGTTTGGGAGAGGGGAGGAGGCTAAGGTCAAGTGTGTGTTTAGTCCGTATGAGGCCGATGCGCAGTTGGCTAAGCTTTGTGTTGATGGTGTTTGTCATGCGGTTGTCACGGAGGTTGGTTTTATTATATTCTCTTTCTTTTGTTTCGTTGCTGTGAATAATTGTACTTTGATTCAATATTGACTCAACAAATCAATACCATTTCTCTTTGCTTCATCATTAGGATTCGGATGTGCTTGTATACTCGGCAGTTTGTCGGTGTCCGTTTCCAAGTGAGGAAATACTTCTTTCTGTGTGTCATTCGCGCTTTGAATTAGTTATACTTGTTGACTAATATTTGCTATTCAACACACAGTCATTTACAAACTAGACAGGAAAGATGGATCATGTGATGTAGTTACAATGGACTGGCTATTGAATCCAAAGTTTTTACCTTCTTCAAGGAGAAATAGAAGAAAAGACGATTCAGATTCAGAAGATGGTGACGTCTCGGAAAATGAGAACATTGATTTAGAAGAGCCAGAAAGCAACGTTGTAACGGAGGTGCATCCGTCACAAGTTGATTACGGTGACGATGATAACATGATGTATGCACCCATCCGTAGGACACTTACACTACCTCTTGGACATGTGCCAGCTTCAAAATCCAATAGTAGAGCACGGAGATCAACAAAGAAAGAAAATACCACCGGAACTGCCTTTTTAGCAACTCTTCGTTCGTTTGCGCATAAGGAAGCCAACAATCCTGGACATGGCTGCCGTCTCTTCATCCAAGCATGCATCTTATCTGGATGTGATTATGTGCCAAATCGTTTATCAAAAGTGGGCCCAATTACTGCTTTCAAGATGGTGAATGATGCCTCCCATCGTAAGCATATTGAGAGGTTTGATAAAGTTATGAATTGCTTACCAAAAGGATCCATATTACAAAAGGAATCAGCTGACGGCATTGATAATGCTGACGTTTCAGATGATGAAGTTGGTGGAGATTTTTTATCATCTTGTGATTCTTACAATGACATGAAGGAGAGGTATCTAGATCTTTTGATCAAGTCTGAAGCCGTTTTCTACTATCATTTGGTGAGGAAACATGGCAGTGACTCGATCGTGCCTCTTGTGTCGCATAAACCGCCTGACTCGCAAGACACTGCGGGTCACCTTTCGCCATCAATTGTGAATTTTAACTCGGATCTATCCTTTATTGGTTCAGTTGATGAAGCCACGAAGAATAAACCTACTGCGGCTCCTCCTTGTCCTAGAAATCAGGCCAGATCGGATGATCAAAACAATTCTGGATGGTTCAGTGCCAATCGATCGACCGGCAACAAGTTGAATAATATGTACAAAAATCATTTTACTAGTCATCCTACGGTAGAGTCTGGGAGTCGGGAGCCACAAAAAGGTACTTTGCGTTATGCATTCAGTCGACCTAGCAATGTATTATCAAGGCGGACAACGAATCAGTCAAAAACATTTGTTATGGTGGCAGGCAGGACAGAGCAACACCAGGCAGCTCCTCCTTTCTTTGCACGCAACTCTGAATCTGACAACATACATTGCCCATCTTCTTCTGGAACCACACCAAATGTATCTAAATCAGCGGCGAAGAAATTACCAGCGACGTCGCCTTTATTTTCGCCAATGGGTGGAAACAACAATAACTTCGATTACACTGAAGCGCTGAGTGAACGGAAAGACTTCACGAAAAAGTCACATATATTCGATGACGAACCAGAAACGAATGACCGTAGCAAAGCTATTGACCTTATTGATGGTGCACCAAAGGTGCCATCTGATGATGAGAACATTGAGAGCAGTCAAATTCCAACTTCGCCGCTATATGATAACACATTCGACTACGAAATCATAGTCGAGTCGCCTCCGGTCGAATCTGCAGCTAGCGAAGAGGTGCGCTTTTCCAAATATTTTGATACACGGAGAGAGTCGCCACGACGAGTTTCCACTTCTCCTTCATATAAACCCAGTTACCAAGGAAATAGCCTCAATGACGCAATCGATCTTAGCGATGAGCCAGAATTGCCAACGAAAGAATTAAGTCGTCAGGCTCCATCATGCAGCAGAACCAGCAATCTGCCAAAGTCATCAGTGAATAAGCGGCCATTTAAAAGCCCTTACCCAATAAATCAACAAAAGAGTGATACGGTCGCCAGAAAGAGACCCCGGCAGGTTTCTGCTGGTGCTCTGCTTGCGGGTTTTTCAATTCAAAGAGATTCTACTACTGGAAAGCCGCTTAGTGCGAGAGAAAGACTGGCTGCTAGAAACAGAACCGGCAAAACTAAGACCCTTTCAATCCAGGATTACTTGAAACGAAAGCCTCATTGATTAGTTTCGTGGCATAATAAAATGCTGCTATAACTCAATATAACAACCTGTAGATACTTTTATTGTTTGAGTAAAGTATGTAGGTACTGGAACTTGTTGATGGAACATGCATGCAAATGCTTTCAGACTGTCTTCTCACTTGTGACACTCTAGAGATTTTCACAAACTGTCTTCATCGACTCATAACCTGTTATTTTCATGAACTGTCACTGGAGATGGTTGGAGGAGTTGGAGGTTGGAGGTTGGAGGAGGTTGGAGGGTTCATCGTTCATCGACATTCGACATCAACTATCGCCACGCAACATCAACCAATCCATTGACCTACATTGACATTGTTCATTTACGATGACAAAATCAGATAATGATGCATCCATTGTAGCTTTACAGAAAACAAAAGAGGCTCTGAAACAGATTCGAACCGCTCTCATGCCCTTCATTACATTGTTGAAAGAGGACAAACGTCGTTCACATTCGGAGACCTCGGTATCAAAAGATGGTGCAATGAAGAAGCGCAGCAAGCCAGACAGCGATGAATCTCCTAAACTAGATGCCCATAGACGCGCAGAAGCACAGGCAGCAGTGTCATGTAAGTTATTCCTAATGTTTATAATGCAAGCGGCAATAATTTACACTGATATCATTTCTTTGACTTTTCTTTACAGTGGCAATTGGAACACTAAGATATATGGGCGCACGACTGAGGGGATTAGACGAAGGACGAAAGAAAGATGACCCCTTACGCATGGAGTTAGATAAAATTCGTTCCAAGTTGGTAGAGCTCAAGAAGTTACAGGCCACTAACGACGGTAAACCTGCAAAGTCAGACACATCCACAGCACAAAACAAAGTAGTTTCTAACGACAACAAACCTGCAAAGTCAGATACAGATACACCCATAGCGCAAAATGATGTTACATCTAACCGTAAAAAGCGCAGAAAGACATGATCCAGGGGTGCTTACAGTAATATTGTTGGATGTGTCTTTTGGTCGGGCAGGTACAAGAAAATGCAACAAAGATAGGGAAGATGAGATTAGAAAGTTACGTCGTTATCCCAAACTTTAAAATGCATTGAAGTGTTATGAATGGCACCTCAGTCAAGGCCCTTAATACTACAAATACTCTTACAATAGTTCACCCTCCTTCTGAGCTTTCACAGAAGCTTCTCGTAACTTGTCTTTCTTGCTCTTTCTTCGCCCTTTCACCCCACCAAACATCCGGTCGTGGGCTAGTCCTTTCTGTGAATGCTCTATACCTGCAATGCTAGTCTGCCCTGCTTTTGATTGTATGTCCCAAGACTCATCATCTGGCTCAAAGCCAGGGATAGTTTCTCTATCAATGATTTGCCCAACAAGCTCTTTCTTTTCAATGAAATCAAAATGAGATTCCTTCGAAGCTGTGACAAAGGTGACTGCAAGGCCATCCTTCCCGGCCCTACCAGTTCTTCCAGTGCGATGTGTAAAATCGGCTGATCCACGGGGCAAATCATAATTGATCACGACAGGCAAACCCTGCACATCAATGCCTCTACTGCTCAAGTCAGTTGTGACAAGAACCTGCGTACTTCCATTACGGAATGCTCTCAATCTCCTCTCGCGAGCTTCTTGATCTAACTTCCCGTGTAACTCTGCTGCCTTTATTCCATACCGGCGTAGTTTCCTTGTAACATGTTCAGAATGGTATCTGGTACCAACGAACACAAGAACACGATCCCAATCACTGCGATTTTGTTCTAGCAAACGACGTAGAACTTGCGTGCGATCTCTCTCATTTAGTCGGATTACACGATGTTTGATATTAGGAGCTGTGTCCTTTGCAACAGAACTTATTGGAGTTGCATTGGCTAATCGTTTTTCTTTTCTGTGGGAAACTTCACCTGATAATTCATCATCCAATGACAAACGTTGTTGCATCGCTGCTGAGGTGGATACTCTCAGTCGATTACCGGAAGATAATTTGGAAAGCATTGTATCTACTCTTTTCTCTATCTCCTCCGGAAAGGTGGCCGAGAACATGCAGACTTTCATATTATTATGGCCTTTTGGTGGCAGTAGAGTCATTAAATTTTGGAGTTCTTCAACGTAGGCACCCCCGAGTAAACGATCAGCTTCATCAAAGACCAAGAATTCCAATTTAGACAAGAGAATATCAATTGAACCACGTCCATCATCATCCACTCGATCTAGCTCCATATCCTGGATGTCATTGAGTGATAGAGAGGATGCAGCAGGTTTACCTTTTCTGCCTCTCTTATCAGCAACCTTTGCACTTTTTTCTTCAAAAGCATTCAATATTCTCCTTTCTAGAGCGGACATTGTCGGGTCATCTTCCACTTTCTTCAATATATCGACAAGACGACCCGGGGTTGCCACCAAAAAATCAAGGTTTGTGCCAGTCTTTCTTCTTTTGGCAAGTGCTGATACCTGTGGTTCGATTGGTACGCCACCATGAACAACCTCAATGGATATTGTAGAACGATGTCTCTTTGGGAGGTATGAAACGAGAGTTTTGATTACATTTGCAGTCTGTGCGGCCAATTCCCGGGTAGGACTTAATATCAACGTCGATACATAACCTTGATTTGACTGATCACGTTTCTGTTGTAGCAATATTTGAAGCAGAGGCAAACAAAATCCTCCCGTTTTACCTAAAAAATCACACCAGAAACAAGAAGTTGTTTGGTGTTGAATTGAGTCAATAGTCAATAGTGCCATCATGATTGATTGGCTATAATATTGAGTTGTTGTTGCACATACCAGTTCCGGTTGGCGCCTAAAAATAGCACAAGAAACCAAAAGAAACAAAAAATTGTTGAATGAATCGAAAGTACACAGAACAACAATAGAAATAATAATTGACTGCCTCTATGTATACGTGCTGTTACAACGTACCTCGCACCAAAAACTATTACTTTCCGTATTGTGCGCCATTTCAAGAATCGATGGGACAGACAGTTGCTGAACTGCCGTGGGACTGGTCCAACCCATCTTGTCTGTAACACCGATGAGGTCGTCACTGAGGCCGAGATCTTCAAAGCATTTACCGACTAGTGTATCAATGGGTTCATTGGTGTAGTGATGTATAACGCGATGTGACCGTGGCCCAGAAAATGGCGAAAAAGCATTAGATTGGATGCACATCAATGCAATCGTTGATAGATGATAAAGGTTCGATATCATGGCCATCATTGATTTCTGCTGTAAAGATATTATTTCTTTTGAGAGCGATGGAGTGATGGATGAGGAGTGGGTGGTGGGTGGTTGTTGGAGGTTGGATGAGGTTGGATGGTTGTTGGTTGTGGCTGTCACTGGTCACCTCGTGGGAGTTGCTGGCGACTGGCGACTGGCGGGCGACGCGCGGGTGTATCGTAGATACTTATCTAAACAAATCTACACATATTTTACGATAAGTACCTAGATAGTTGAATCATGGTTGAATAAAGCAAGAGTAAAGAGTAAACTGACGCACAACTGAATCAGACGAAAGAAACCACACATCAGGTCACCTGTCACCTCTCACTCCGTGCGCATGCGCGTACCGGAAATGCTCAGACAGGGATGGGCTCTGACGTACGTGGCATTCGTTCTTGCTCTTTTGTTTTCGTCTGATCGCGTGACAATTCTTTTCGGGGCTCTACGCCGAACATCCGCCCGCTGGACACCACCTTCTCTCATTCCACACTCACCAACCACACGAACCCGCACCAACCACCAACAACAACATGATTGAGGCGGCTCAACACATTGAACAGATAGAGGGCGAACAAAGTATTTAATTGCATTTTTTGTTTCGAAAGCTCATGACGAACGTACCCAGGCGCAGGGCTGATGATTCGGGGCTAATTAACCTGATGGAGGCGGCAACAGCACTAACTCAACTCGTAGAGGCATCCTCGACCTCGACAGTCAAGACCTCTGTGACATCAAAGGCTGATCAGCATCCAGTTCGTGACAACGGCGGCATGGTTTCACCTGATGATTCCGCCACAGTGATATCTGCGCTAAGGCAGAATCATCTGAAAGCCCTTCAAGCTGCTTCACTTGAGGCTCGACCTGTCGAGACCACCATTGCTTCACAGCAAAATGGGGCATCAACCGGAAACTCTGCAGTGAGAGACAAGGAAACCTTCCCCATGAGATTGCATGCTCTCCTCGCTGACTCTAGTGTTCGAGATGTTGTCTCATGGCTTTCTCACGGCAATTCATTTGTGATTCTTCGTCCAGATGTATTTGCTGACCAAGTCCTCCCTCGTTACTTCAACTCTGACGGGTCCTCTAATGGAACTCAAGTGCACAAGTATCCGTCATTTACACGCAAGCTGAACAGGTGGGGATTCAGGCAGATCGCTCGTGGTGCGGATGCTGGTGCGTTTTGTCATGAATTGTTCCGCCGGGATACACCCGAGAGATGTCGTGACATGGTCTGTCAAAAGTCACGCAAGATCAGAGACGACAACAAGAGTGTCTCGTCGGCTTCGACTATGTCCATGAAGTCTGGAATATCTGGCCAGAAGCGTTCTGTATGCGATGTTACTGTTTCTACCAGTGGAAAATCGAGCAGGTCGCTGCCTCTCAAGAAAAGGCGAGGCGTTGCCACGTATGAATCGGGTATTCCCGTCAAGGTTGAGATGAAGCCAAACAACACTTCGTTGGTCCCACCTATCAGTTCTGACTCCGATACAGTATCTGACCTCTCTCTAGATGTAACTGTGAGCTCTGGTGGCGCCAAGGCCTCATCTGTTGGAACAACAACTTCTGGAGTAGAGCAACGAACCCATAGCGTCTACGAACAACAGCGAGCATTTGCTCTTGCTGCGTTGATGGAAAACAGTCGCAAAGCCATGCTTGCGGCAGGCATAGATATAAAGTCCGGTAGTGACAAAGCGCTCACCTCATCTTCTCTCGCTGTAGTGGGAAAACACACGGAAAGTCGTGTTAGTACAACAAACTCCAAGGCACTGGCATCTACTGTGCCATCTACTACTCAATCCTGTTCATCTCAAGTTTCCTTGAATGCTGCTGCTGCCGCCGCAGAAGCAGCTAAACATGCTCTGTTTGAGGCATATAAGCAAGCATTATCGAGCTCGTCATAATACACCATACTTCCAAGAAAATGCATACCATTCTACAGTTCCCAAGTTTTACACTAAATTGATCTTTTAAAAATTAATTGAAAATTTCCTACTTATCTGAATTTTTTACTAGTAGCTACTAGCAAAATCTTCGTCATGTCACTGCGCAGTCAATACTTATTTTCAGAACACATAAGAATAGTGCCAGATGGTCTAGAAGACCTCACGATTCTGGTGGATTTTTCAGAACCAGCTGATTCGGCCTACTTTTGACGCTACGTTGAAGTTAGTAAGGCAGACGTAGATTGAAGTACTGTACCACACTTCTAGGCACAAAACCGCGCCAGCACAAGCTTGACGACTGACGACGACCGAACCAACGAACCACCACCGCCATGTGGCTCCTAATATCGACCATCACCAGGGAGGGTCAAACATGCCTCCACCGTTGTTGTAATCTTAGCCTCTCCATCGCATGGAGTCGATGGTTGCGCTGAGGAAGGAAACCGTGTTGTTGAACGCAATCGGCTCAATTGCGCAATGGTAAAGGTGGCGCTGTGGATCGTGCTCGTTTGGGTCATCTTCATCTCTTCCGTCGAAAGCAATTGCTTTTTGGCCGGGAATAATAAATTGTCTAAAGCGCTTATCCAATCCCATTCTGACGAAGTTCAAGTCTGGAGGCATTTTTGCGTACGGATAATTGGCAGGCTGAATTCAAGAAGATCGTCAATGCTGCCGCGAACTGAGACAACAGTCGTCACAAATGAGAAACCACCGGCAATCTAGTCACCAAATGTTCATGCATTCAAATCACATTCAGAAGGCCAATGAATGCCAGAAAAATCTTCCAATGAAAGACAAGGCCGAAAAAAGATGTCTCACCGCTGATATCGCCCCTGCCAAAATGCAATCGCTGATTTGGAAAAGAAACTCGAGGGCATCCAATGAAATACGCCTCGAGAAGAAGTCAGCGCAGCAAATTCCGCTCGTACAATGAAAGAAAGCAAAAAGCTCAAATTCGAATGAGTAAGATTACGAATTCCATGGAGAAGGAGGCAGCGAGTGCTCAAATGAAAGATTGACGAGGCAGTTGGCAAAGAAAAGGCTCGGTTGGAGTTGGAGAAGAGACGCAAGGATGTTGAGCAATTGGGAGCTGCTTCGTGAGATTAACGAGAGTGAGAAAAACGAGAGTAGAAACCGAGAGCTTGAGGCCTGGATGGATTGCGAGTTTGATTACTCTATCAACAAATTGCAGATTAGAGCTCGGGGCATCGTTGATTCAGAGAAAGAGCAACATACAGCAACAGTAAGGACTGTACCGTATCCAGGTCTAGAATTAACATTTAATCTACAGTCATGACAAAGAATGTTTAATAATTCATAATCTAGATGCACTCAGCTGACGCTGAAATAAGTTTTGAACTCCTCAGAAGAAGTAGATAATGATAGACACCCAATATGACTTCATTGGATGATCACAAGCGGAGATGGATTTTGAGTGGTGGCGGATTTGAAAAATTCAGATTTAGCTGAAATTTCAATTTTTAGCAAAAAGATGATTTAAGTGTAACTTGGGAACTGTATGTTAGCTGAAATATGTGGAGTTGATGAAGAAATTAATTTAACAAGCTTAAAGACGATTGGCATCAAATCATAACAAATTTCTGATTGTAAATTGTACGTGTAATATCTATTGAATCTGAGCTTTGTTAACTGTAGTCTTCGTTGCTAATCAAGAATGTTGAACAGAAGTGAGACATGATGTATTTTAGAGATGCCTAATTCGGTTATCTATTAGACTTTCATGTGGCTCATAATGTGATAGTATCTTATCAAAAAATCGTTAATGGACGAACACTGATGCTCATTAGCATCAAAGCACATCATTATTACTCCACAAAAAATATTCTTTTTAGCCCATCTCATCTGCATCCAACAGGTGTAGAACTTGGTCTCTAAGGAATAGTAAAAAAACCCGTCTCCGTGTATAAGGAAAGCCAGTGTACAATTACAAGCCAGTGTACAATTACGCTTATTGAGGCCATAAAATAAACCTTTGATATTGAAGATAAATCACAAAACATTCCTCTTCTTATCAGCTACACACCCCACACCCATATGCGTCACCCCAATCAATTCCGCTTCATCGCTCAGGTCACTGAATTCAACCAATCTGAAAAAAAAATCCTTGAAGACCCAGTGTGACTGCGTCCTTGCTGAAGTCATCTTACAGCTGTTGAGGGACCAATGCAACAGATCATTTAGATGACAGAATAGTTAATAGATGGAGTTCCATGCAAGGGTAGTGGGTGCGGCTGCATAAGTTAAGAGACAAGAGATATGTAGGGCGCCCTACGATAGTATGTATTTGAATGGTTGTGATTTGTAGCTAGGCCCTTGATTACTGGGCGGCGGGCGGCTCGCGCCCCAAAATGGCGACCACGAACCCCCGATCTTCCCCACTATGGCTCGGGTGTCTGGCTCGGCATGCGCACTTGCGTAGGTGAATGGAGTCGCAATATACTCCACCTACTTAACGTATGACGTCATACATACCTGCACATTCTACGAGTTCCTACGTATACAATGGGCGGATATAATGGGGGGTTTTGGTCGGAAATGCGCCCTAAAAGGTCATTTTCGCCGCCCTATAATCAAGGGCCTAACCGCTTCCGCTTGTCCACGGTTCCAACTAGCTTAGGCTATGTCTATGTAGTGCGATACGCGAGGTTTTCGTTAGTTTTGGTGAAAGGGTATCTTTTATCTTAGGATAGCCCTTATGTGTCTGGGAACTGGGAACTGGGGGAGAACAAGTCCGAGCGCCGTGGGAATGAAGTCCGACAATCGACCGACAACCCATACAAGATTGAGTCACAACTATGTAACTCTACTGTTACCAGTAAACCCAGTCAATACTACCACTCATCTGCTTTGATTTATGGCGTGCTTTTAATCGATAGCTATTCACAAGTTGTAGCGAAGTAGCGGATACATAATAGCTAGGCATCTCAACGGCTGATAAAGAACTGGCGACCATAACCGCAATATTGCCGATCATGGGGAACTGCATGGCAAAACCATCCATCGGTGTCGTCCAAACTAGATTATCTAGAACGAAACGAAAGCACGACAACAACGATGCCCCCACTGTCGAATCATCGATTTTCGTGGATCCGTTAGCATCGTCCACGAACAACACACCGCCACGATCCCCTCTGAAAGAACAAGAAATCAATGTGATGGACAATTATTCATCGAGAGAAGTCTCCCCTCTGAAGGAAGACGACTCTTCATCCTCCAGCTCCGAGTGCTCATCAGATACTATTGAGCAGCAACGAGAAGAGGGTCAGCAGCAGCTACGCGAATTGGTTATTGGAGGTGCCGAGTCTGGAGTCATTGACTGGAAACGTATCATTTCACTGGCGGAAGATTTACATAGAAAAGAGCAAAAGATGCTGAGATCTTTTCAGAGTTCTAGAGGAGCTGTAGTTTCGGGAGACTACGCATCTATAGGCAGACGGAATATTTCTAGGAAACAAGCATTTTTCGAAAGGAGGAGTAAACAAAAAGAACACGCACGACGAAAGAGGCTTGAAAGTGTAGGATCATTCTCTGTCAATTTGCTGCTGTATGGTACAGATGAATGCAGCAATTACCGAGGAGAGAATAATCCGAGTGTTGTTTCTGATTCTGATCACAATGATGATGAGGATACAAATCCAATACAAATCGACATATACGAAGACGAAGAGAATGAATCAGTTGTTTCATCTCACTCCAATAGACCGCTACCAACTATTAGTAAGCTGCAAGCTTTAGAATCAAATACACATCTCAAAAGCCAACCGACAGATGAATCAACAAATATTGTACAAGGTAGCTTCTTGGCAGCAACGTCTTTATATTCATTACCACAGTTCGAAGAAGAAAACGATAGTAGTGAATGCAGTAACAACTCCGTAAGTTCTGATTCTACTGTATCATTTTCGGGAATTGAAATGGAGAAGACACAATCAAGCTGGGACGATGATGATGGTTTGATAACTATTCATGAGGATGCCAGTGTCAATTTGTGGTGATTGACGATGTGCATTGTGAAGATCTATGACAGTGGCATTCTTCTATAACATTTGAATTGTGTCTCTTATTTATTTGAATGTAAAATTCTGTCTAGAGCCGAGATAAACACTATGAAGCATTGCCACCAAGAGGAAATGTTTGTTGTGCTTCACATAGTATTTACCGTAAAAAAACTCAACGCACTTTGACTTGAAACGATTTGCTGATCAGACAGCGCGAAGCTCCATAACATTCAAGCAACTTGGCATGAGTGAGACTATTTACTTATGCAGAAAGTATTGTTTAGATTATTGAACTAAATAATTCGTCATAGAAATATATGTTCTCGAGATAGTAATATACCAACTTACTGGCTGTATTGTACCAGATGCCATTCTATTCTATAGGTTTGAATATAATAGTAAAAAATACAGCTGATCACCCTAGCATCTTGATAGCCGAGGCTACAAAAGCAAAGCTCTACTGTATGTTGTCTTGTAATGTGGCCAAAAGAGCTTCTGAAGGATCTAATCCCGCAGAGGCAACATTTCGATCAAAAAGTACGCAATGGGTTTACTGGTCATGATAGAACATATCCATATGTACGGGATTAGTTACTGATGCCTCATTCGATTTGTTGGGTGGCATTTCATCTCCATCATTATCGACTGGGTCTTCGTGATCATTATTTTCCAATACGATGGTCTCATCCCACTTGACTTCGAGTGCGTCAATATCATCTTGATGAATGTGCTACAAGAAGAGAGTAGAATGAAATTCAAAGTTGTTAGTACAGAAATGTATGGCGTCAACAATAAGAGGTATACAATAAACACCACTCACAGTAAACATAGTCTTGAATTTCTCACGATGCTCCACCAACATGTTTTCCAACTGCTGCTTCTCCCCAACCTGAACGTCAAGCTTCTCCCTAGCTTCTACCAAGGCACTCAACCCCTCCTCAATCTTGGATTGAACCACGCGCCATTTTTCATTCTCAGCCTCAACGCAATTCTCATCCATCCCCTCCGAATGATTCATCATCGACATCTTCGTCTCCAGTAGCCACTGTACCGTATCGGCATCAATCAATCGCAACGTCTTCTCGTCTTCGGCTTTACACAGCAAGTCGTCCAATTCATCGTTAATCCCCTCCATCTCCTTAACGAACTTCCACTTCTGTTTCTTCTCCTCCGACTCCTTGCCCCTCAACTCATTGGTCACTTTCACAATTTCGGCTCGATCGACCTCGATCTGTTTGCTCAAACGAAGCTTGCTCTCTCGTAAATTCTGTAGCTTACGAGAAGTCTCGCCGTCGTTGGATTTGGCGGCGTTGAGTTGCTCGGCGATTTGTTGGGCGGCGGTGCGGTGGCCGGAGAGGATTTGTTCCTCACGACGACGTTCTCGTTCGGCGGCGGCTGTTGCTGCGTTGAACGAGTCCTTTTCTTTGAGGAGGTGGTTGAATTGGGCCGTGAATTGTTCCGTCATTGTTCAAATGATTGTTGTGGTGGTATCTGGTGGTATGGATTGAGCTCGTGGGCGACAGAATTGTTGGGCAGATGGGGGCTCGGAGCAAGAATAAAATTAAGTACGCAACTATTTACGTGGTCTAAAACTACTTGCCCTCTAAATGAAATATATCGAAAGAAGCTCCTCCTCATTGGTCTCGTGTAGGTATGATGTAGTTACAACAATGAAAATGTAACGCAACTTGTCACTATCTTAAGCATTGGTAGGCTGCAATCAACAACCTTATTGAGACTCTAAATGTATTGCTTGATGAAAGCGTGGACGAAATCAAGCATCTCATGTGTCATGTACTGATCAGATTTACATCGTCCTTTTCTAACTGAACATGGCAAACTTACTCTGAACTTTAATTTCTTCTACAGATTTGAATATATCGACTATCATTCAAGTGTTTGGCTTAATATCACAGTCCATAACTTATGTATAGCTTCGCCTGTAAATAAATTTGCTGACTCGGAGGAAACGAATGTTCGGTTATTAGACGCAGAATCTTAGATCCTCTTGGCTTGAACTAGTCAATGCATTTGAAATCACTCCTACACAGGATGGGATGAGTCCGGATGAGTATACTTTAACTTATTGAGGCCCTAATTTTATTTCACTCAGTATCTAAAAATACATTGATTGCTCTCACTACCATAAGCAATCGAGCTTTCACAAATAAACTGTAATGTACATGCGTTCTTTTCTTGACAAATCTCCAATTTGAATGATCTCATCAGCATTGAAGCTTAAACCACTCATACAAAGACTGTTATACACGTCTTGACCAATTGTGAAATAGTAGTCCCATAAGTAATTGCTCAAAAATCGTCTCCACTATACGTACTAACAGTCTTCAACTAACAATCTTCTGAAGCAGTACTAGTACTTAGTCCCCATCGAACAAACGTCCACCATACTACATGTTGAATAATTGAAAAAGTCCTTGCAGCATTCGGAATGTGTGCTACGAAACATGGATGCGGGCCAAACCACATCGGCTTGACTGTTGGTACATGTTCCGGGTTGGTCGCCCGACGGACGCCATTGCGAACACGACGAGGATGGCGATGTCGGTTCTTGATCGGGTTGTATAATAGCGACATCTTTCGTTGAATAATCTTGATTCCGTCTTGTCGTCGAGACTACGGCGATGGATGCGTCATCTTCGTTCGTATCGTCGCTGCAATGGTCCACTATATTATATTCGGAAGTTTCTCTGAAATGATCCATGCAGCAACCGGTGTAACTTGCGTAGAAGAGGGTGGCCTTATCTTCGTTTGGGAGTGTGTTCCATGATGATGGATAGTCTAAATCGTTTGTGCTGTAGAGAAAGTTGGACATAAGAATCAAAAAATGGTGTTAGAGAGAGAGAACGGAGAACGATGATGACGTTTAAATGAATCAACATAAGACGTACCAAGTTTTTACAGAACTAACGGAGGGATGCCACAATCCACATCTCGATTTACTCGTCGATCTAACACGAAACGACGATCTGGAAGAATCGCCGTGTTGTAATCTTCTCTTATGGGAAGAGGCAGCATTATGCTCCCCATGTTCGAATAAGAGAGATAATGACCCTATAATGACGACTGAACTTGTGAGTAATACCAAGATCGATGGTAATGACTTGCTGTTTTGGAGGTGTTGGACTGAACTCATTGTATATATCTATATCAAAATATCAATCGAAAGCGAAAGAGAAAGCGAGTTTTACACTACTAGGTTAATGTGATAGATGAAAGGAGGATGAATGTGAAGAGTTAAAAGATCCTCGCCTCGGTGTTTATGACCCTCGTTTGACCTGCGGCATCTACGACAACGGTGCGTCGGGCTGTTATGAGAATTTCTTGGGATTCGTAGGTGGTACCAATGCATCATAAAACATTGGCCCCTTATGTAAAATTAGGGTCGGAGTACACACCCAAAGTACGAACATTTATGAAAATCTTACAGGGGAAATTCAGACTACGATCAGGCTGTTGGAAATGCCGTATGTCTTCGTCAGTCAGTGTCGATTTTAGGGATATCATTTGAGGTTAATGTCTGAGATCCTTTTGGATCTGTCTCGAATAAGGTTAGAACTTAGGGTTAAGATAAGATCTTTTCTCTGTAAAAAACAATAAAAAATCAAGTCGAATAGAGCTGAACAATGAAGACAATATCAATTTTCTACCCACTGCTACTCATCCTATCATCAGCAACATCATCATCCTCCAGCAGCAGCAGGAGTAACACAGAATGTCCGTCCTCCTCTCCCACCGCCACCACTAACAAATCCTGCCCAAACCAAAATAATCCAGACTATCTAATCATCGGTGCCGGCGGTTCCGGCATCCAAACCGCTCTCCTCCTTCGCAAACATTCGCACACATTCCGTATATTCGATAAGGCGTCGTCGGCCGGTAGTTTCTGGAAACGTTTCCCCGTCTTTCGTGAATTGATATCGGTGAATAAACACGTAAGGAATGTAACGCAACGGTATCGATATGATTGGCATTCGTTTTTGGAGAGTGATACCGTGGGGATGAGGAATGTAACGACGGCGTATTATCCTACGGGACGAGAGTGGCATGATTATATGAATTTGGTCGTGGAAGAATTGGGGATTGATGTAGAGTACGGGATGGAGGTTACTACCATCGATGAAGGTACCAACAGTAAACCGTGTGTTACATTCAAGGACGGATCGACAGTCTGTGCCAAGTACCGAGTGTTTGTCGGTACCGGCCTCGAGGAGAAGGATGAAAAGTACTTACGTGCCATTGGCGGTATTCGATACTCGGATATGAAATTGGAATTGGCCGAGGGAAAACGAGTATGCATTCTGGGTAATGGTAATGCCGGATTTGAGGTGGCTCAGAATGTATTTACCGTGGCGGATCGTGTGATTGTGGTGGGGAAACGACCTACGAGGGTTAGTGCCGTGACCAAGTATACGGGTGATGTTAGAGTTAAATTCTTGACTACCCTGGAGAATTTTCATGGTAAACTTTTAGATACGGTTGTGCATGTGAGTATGTTGTATGTTATTGTTTATACACAACAGCTATCTCTGTATTTATTTTTCTGATGGAATTACTTATACAATGAGGGTATAGGAAGACTTGGAGTCGGCAATGCTAAAAATGCTACCAGTTCCAATATTAAATAAAACACAATCGAGAGAATTTGCCAAGGTCATGACTGCCGAGACATATGTTGGACAGTACCAATGCGAGTTGCTGGTGAGATTGCTTTCTGTATGGAATCTTGTACACATCACATGATTTTATATCAACTGTCTTTATGTTTATTGAAATTCACCAAAACAAAGGTCTTGGCAACAGGTTTTCGTAGCGTTGTACCAGGAAAGCGATTAACCAAACGTTTCCCATCCTACGGTGATTTATACGCTGCAACCGATAATCCAACAATACACTACATTGGGTGGCTAATGCATAAACACGATTTTCAAAAGGGTGCCGGTGGCTTTTTGAGTGGCTATCGATATTTAATACGTAATCTTATACATCATGTACGCGAGATTGATCATGGCGTTTCGTACCCGCACCTGGTGTTGAATAAGCAAGAAGCGTTGGAACATGCAGTACATCGATTTCAGATTGCTGATGATTTGGTTATATTACAGGTGAGTGTATTTGGAGCTTCATTGTATTGTAGTTGTTCAGCTGAAATCACAAATTTGTGTTGTCTTACGCCTCAAATCAAAGGATGGAGTTGTTATAAGAGATGCAATTGTACCCACGGGAAACAATTATCGTTATTTCGAGGGAATAACTTACAAATTCTTCAACGATCTCGAGCACCGAGAGGATATAATATACCTCTACTTTGCATGGGGAGACGGAAGAACGGCAGCTACAGTATTTGATAATGTTTACATGTACAATGACACAAGCAATCTCCGAAATATCTATCTTCATCCAATGATTGAGGTGAACAGTCTAGTGAGAGAGGCAGAGGAGGATCTAGAAATGGCATGGAAAACAGCACAATACATACCACCAATCAAAAGGATAGTGCGTGATGCTTTACGAGGCGATTTGAGTAAGTTTTATCCAAAACCCTCTTATCCGTATCAGCGATTTGAGGTCAATACGCGAAAGAATCATATACCATACGAAGAAGGTAAAAACTACCCTAAGCTTCATGGAGGCAATTTCATGAATGTGGCTGCTAGCGCAATACTAGCAGGCGGTACGAAGAATGTCCTGCGAGCACTCCGGGCGGAAGCAAAGAGTATCATGCCTGGCTTGACATTTCCACAGAAGAAGTTGGCAGCTGAAGATAACTATACACAAGACACGACGGAGTGTGCAACTGCGGGAAGTTCATGTGCTGGACTTTCGTGCTGTGGCAATTCTACTAGTTGTGTTTATATTTCAGATTTTGATGCCAGCTTTTGTTTGGACGTTTGACTTCAACAATAAATCTAAAAGTATGCCAAACAATCAAAGCAGTGTAATCATTCTCAGCTGGACGAAACCAGATTGAAGACATAGACATCAAAATGCATCTGATAGATTTGTCTACTGAGTATGTTCCGCCACAAAACAAATAATATGTATCTTCGTCTCCACATTTGAGTATTTAGTCATCATCCATAGAGTCAAGATTATACAGCTCTGGCATTCTCCAGTCTCTCATTATTTCGTACGCTATTGATAATGGTACAACCTCATCGTCCCCCTGGATGGCATGTTTGTCGTGTAGATGATGTTCCGAGAATGGCTTGAGCAAAGATAACACTTGAGGTATTTGCTTTATGCCAATCCCATCTAATTCAAAAAGGGCAGCGTTCGTGCGACTCCTGTTGCGTCTTGACAATATTGTGTAAATCTTTTTTCTTCGATTCCAAATGGGATCATTGCACATATTGAATTCTTCAGCATAAGAACAGAAATTATTGGTGTATTCGAGACAGACATGATGATTTGAGTAATATGCAGTATTCAGACTGCTGCAATCGAAGATGATAGACTCCAGAAGATCCCAGTTATTGGGAGGATATTTATGTGTAATCATGAGTTTGCGCAGAGTAGTGTTTTGCCTCAAAGAATTTGACATATGAACAATGTCTTGTTCATTCAATGGATTGTTGCTTAAACTAAGTTCGCGCAAGGATGGATTACAAGACAAAAACTCCGACATATCAGTAGGCCCGAAATTTGTTAGACCGTTAAGTCGTTCCAGCTCAATCTTTTCGACCGTATCACTTTTCAGTTTATTGAATATTCCCCTCAAAGCACCTTCTACAGTGTCACAGTCTAGAATTATCACTTCTTTCAGGGATCCATTTCTGCTGATAGCTTCACACAATACGTCAATATCCGTCAAATTCTCAATTTCTACACCCTCCAATTTGATAACTTTCAGTCTAGTATTCGCTTTCACACAATTTGCAATAAAATTGATGTAGCCCACTCCCCTAATTTCGTTGTTATAAAAAAATAACTGATGGAAGTGTGTTTTTTGTAATGAATCTTGTAGCATCTTGAGAACCTCCTTTCGTAGTGGACTGTAGTTACCTAAAGTGAAACTAAATGTTTCATCTTCCATATAATCAATTGTATGTTGGTATTCAACCAATGCATCTGAAAATTCTTTGTAGTGAGGTGCGTATCCGTTGTAGAGAGGCGAGAAACTTCCATCAGGATCCGGATCCACCGAATCCATAAATTCACCCAATCTCATGCTTTTTGCAGCTTTGGCTATGTTAGTGATTCCGTCAACAATCCATTCATGCTCATTTTCTCTAAATCCGTCCACAAGAAGTTCTGGAACAGTTGGAAAATCTAGAGGATACTTCCAGTTTTGATTTTTGAGCACAACCTCCTGATACTTTGCCTTTCGTTGAGCTTTCTCGAATGACGTTTGCAATGATTTCACTTGCTCCTGTAGCTGAGATATTCTATCTTCCCCCTCGAACAGCCTCTGTAATATCATGGAATTAGTGTGATGCAATGTATCGCATCTCTGTTTCAGCTCAGATTTTTCTGATTCGAGTTGGTCGACACGAGATTTTATACCATTCCGCAGTTCAGCACGCACGGACTCCACTATTTCTTGACGCATTTTTGCCCATTGTGTGGCATCGGAGGGAAGATTATCCATGATTATTGTTATCAAATGCGCCAATCAGCAATCAGGTGTCAATGCCAAGCTTGCTATTACCGCTACCCGGCATGAATTTTCGAGGCGAAGCAATGGAGGACAAATGAAAATAAAATAGCTGGCTAAAATATTTGCGCTGTTGTCGTAAGGTACCTTATGGTCTCTTATGGTACCCGCCACCCGCCACCATGAACCATGAAAAAGGGCTACAATGAACAATGATAAAGAAGATCCTAATCCTAAACCTCGATCGCATCCTCCACTTCCAGACCGCAAATACTACAATGGAGAGCTGTGCTACTTGCGGCAAGTCTAACAGCAGTCTCAAATCATGCGAGGCTTGCAAGCTTGTGAAAAGCTGTGGCGTTGAATGCCAGATGGCACATCGACCAAAGCACAAGAAGGCCTGCAGGATAAAAGCAGAATTATTTGATGCACAACTATACGCGGAGCCACCACCTAGAGAGGACTGTCCCATTTGCATGCGAATGTTGCCAGTGGAAAATGACGCATGTGGTTATCATTCATGCTGTGGCAAAATCATCTGTGCCGGTTGCCGGTTGCGTTTTTTCTTTGTCTCGAACTCAAGATCGCTGTCCGTTCTGCAACGCACCAAATGTGAAGGATGAGGACTGGAATAAAAGGTTGTTTGAGAGAATCGAGAAATACAATGACCCTCATGCAATTAATACATTGGGATGCTGTTATGAATTGGGGGAAGATGGTTTTCCCGTAGATCAGACGAAGGCAGTCGAGTTGTATAAACGTGCTAGCGAGCTTGGATCTGCTGAAGGGCACTACAATCTTGGAAAATTGTACAGACTTGGGAGAGGAGTAGATAGAGATAGTAAAAAGGCTACTCATCACTTACAAATGGCGGCTATGATGGGGAATGTGCTGGCAAGGCACTATGTTGGACACATGGAATGGAAAAATGGAAAGCATGTCCGTGCCATGAGACACTTCATGATTGCAGCCAAATGTGGCCACGAAAAGTCGTTGAAATTTGTAAAGCTTGGTTTCCAAGAGGGTATAGTAACAAAAGTAGACTTAGAGAAAACATTACGTTGTTACCAGGCCTCGCAGGATGAAATGAGAAGTGAAGAGAGGGATAGAGCAAAAGCAGCTGGGGTTGAAGGGATAGAGCAAATCGGCATGTAAATTGGTCCAATTAGAAGCTGAAAATATGATGTTTCACTGGACTTCTGTTATTTTGAAGACTAGACTAAATAGCTTTTAGCTCCCATGCCGAGAAGCCCGTGTGCTGGAGTTTCATGGCTGTGGCAACTCTAGCAGCTTTTGTTTTCAGGTTTAACTCTTTTACTAATTAAAAGTGCAAAAGTATAACAGATGTTAATTACTCAAACATACAACTTTAATATGCCAACAACTTATGTATGTAGCATGTGAGTAACTATACACAGCTGAGAGAAAATCAGATTGAAGACTTATGCATCAAAACACAATGAACTGGTTTCGTCAACTGAGACCAAAATAGATATATCTCCCTCTCTTTATTTCACTATTTAGTCTTCATCCATATGGTCCAAATTATACAGCTCTGGCATTTTCCAGTCTCTCATTATTTCGTATGCAATTGACAATGGCACAACCTCGTCGTCCCCCTGGCAGGCACGTTGTTCATAAATGTGATGTTCCGAAAATGGCTTGAGCAAAGACAGTATTTGCGGTATCTGTTTTATGCTGATACCATCAGAATCAAATAGGGCAGCATTCTTGCGACTCCTGTTGCGTCTTGACAATATTGTGTAGACCTTTTTCCTTCTGTTCAAAATGGGATCATTGCACGTATTGAATTTCTCAATATTAGAATTGCATCTATCCAAGCTCCAGCTGTATCTAAGACGGGTATGATGATTTGAGTAGAATGCAGTATTCAAACTGCCGGAATCAAATATGACAGATTCCAAAAGATCCCAGTTATTCGGAGGATTTTCACGTGTAATCAAGAGTTTGCGCAGAGTAGTGTTTTGCCTCAAAGAATTTGACATATGAACAATGTCTTGTTCATTCAATGGATTGTTGCTTAAACTAAGTTCGCGCAAGGATGGATTACAAGACAAAAACTCCGACATATCAGTAGGCCCGAAATTTGTTAGACCGTTAAGTCGTTCCAGCTCAATCTTTTCGACCGTATCACTTTTCAGTTTATTGAATATTCCCCTCAAAGCACCTTCTACAGTGTCACAGTCTAGAATTATCACTTCTTTCAGGGATCCATTTCTGCTGATAGCTTCACACAATACGTCAATATCCGTTAAATTCTCAAAATCTACACACTCCAATTTGATAAACTTCAGTCTAGTATTGACTTTCACACAATTTGCAATGAATTCGATGTATCCCACTCTCATAATTTCGTTGTCATAAAAAAATAACTGATGGAAGTGTGTTTTTTCTAATGAATCTTGTAGCATCTTGAGAACCTTCTTTTGTAGTGGACTATTACCTAAGGTGAAACTAAATGTTTCATCTTCCATATAATCAATTGTATATTGGTATTCAACCAATGCATCTGCAAACTCTTTGTAGTGAGGTGCGTATCCGTTGTAGTGAGACGAGAAAATTTCATCAGGATCCGGATTCACCGAATCCATAAATTCACCCATTCTCATTTTTCTAGTAACTTCGGCCATTCCATTGATTCCACGAACAATCCATTCATGCTCATCTTCGAAAAATCCGTCCGCAAGAAGCTCTGGAACAGTTGGAAAATCCAGAGGATACTCCCACTTTTGATTTTTGAGCACAACCTCCTGATACTTTGCCTTTCGTTGAGCTTTCTCAAATGACGTTTGTAATAATTTGACTTGCTCTTGTAGCTGAGATATTTTATCTTCCCCCTCGAACAGCCTCTGTAATATCATGGAATTAGTGTGATGCATTGTATCGCATCTCTGTTTCAGCTCAGATTTTTCTGCTTCGAGTTGGTCAACACGAGACTGTAAATAGATCTGTTTCTCGGCGACTGTATCTTCGAGTCGGTCGACACGAGATTGTAAACCGTTCTGCAGTTCAGCACGTACGGACTCCACTATCTCTTGACGCATTTTCGTCCATTGAGTGGCATCGGAGGGAGGGATATCCATGATTATTATTATCTATTGCGTCAATCAGTGTCAAGCTAGGCTATACGAGCTCTACAGCTACAATGATGATGATTAGGTGATATTAGTTGAAAGAGGCAAGTGTGTAATGAATGAAATACCTGATTTGGTAAAAATGCATAGAATTGAGATGGACGTGAGTAGTTTGCAGTAGGGGCAAGGATAAGCAACAGCATAAAGCACAGTAGCCGATGCAATCGAAAATGAGTTTACCATATCATTCGATGGTGAGACATGGGTGAGATATTCATATGGTAACATGGCAGCGCAATAATATTTTCAATCCTATTGCAAAACGAATATTCTGCTGACCCATTCCCCAATGTAATCTTTTGCTTACGTTGGTAGAATTGATTGAGCATTCACGTAGAGATGCGGTTGTTCATTGTTCATGTCTCCCGTCTGTTATTATATCTAGTTTCGCCTGTTAGATCATTGTCGATTTTCTTCCCGCCATGTGAGTGATACGGAAATAGGCGAATATCTGGCATTATTTAGTGCGTGTGGGTACTGATACAAAAGATTCTGCTTACTAAAGTTATAGCGCCTTCTCCGTCCATCTCAAAAATCAACCATCGACAACTTACTTCGTCAGCAACAACGACGGTGGATGCACCGTCTTCTATCCAGCCTATTATCAGTCCATCAATCCCCATCCTTCTCACACTATCATCACCAACATCATCCTTCAATCCCCTCACCACCAAAACAATGCTAACCCGCCGCACACCCGCCGATCTTCAACTAGAAANTCTCTCTAAAACTTCACATCCACAAGCCTACAGAACTTTTTCTGCTTATTTTCTCCCAGTATGGTGCCCCTTGTTTTATATTATTGTCATTCTCTGACCCTAGATCATTCTACATCTATTATAATATCGGCATTATTCACAATTCATTCGTCTATACTCTTCAAATTCCTCACGTACACGAATGTATTTTTCAGTAGAAGGCAAAGCAAGGCGCAACTGCCTCAGCACATTGGCATTCACACAGCCTCCACCACTTGCGGCCTTCAAACGTTCAGAGTATGATGTTATTGGCTTATGACAGGACTTTTTTTCTGGAGGAGGTAGAGCAGTTTGATACGCTAATCTAAATAGTTGAATAACTCTCACATCTCTATCTTCGTTGTCTGGTAGTAATGATGTACATGCACGAATCATTCCTAGGAAGGTGTCACTGTCTGGTTGAGCATGTTCTGACTTCATCAAAGAATCCAGTACATTTTCAGCAATGGCAAATACTTCTTTCCTCGATTGCTGCAGCCGTAACACTGCCTCGTCATCGTCTATTTCTGCGGTGACTTCACCGATCCCACGAGAAAAGGCGCAGCAATTGATGACTGTATTGAAATCGCGAGTTTCGGGGTGATACTCACAATTTGTTCCGGCTTTCCCATTCTTGTTCGTACCAGGATCTTTTACATCACTCAATATCTTTTCAACAACATCCCCTAAACCGTTTTCGGATGATTGACTAGCACTAATCATCCTCCACAGTATCCCTTCAGCCTCCTTTGGCGCATCCACATCATGACTCCACGCCCATGCCCGCATGGCAATTCGATAACTCTCCCTCGTTGGACGAATCTTACAATAATACGTCTTATGTCTTCTTGAAGCCAACAGTTCCATCCAATCCAACAAGGCCACCACCTGGCCTGCCCTCTCCCTTGCAGTATGGTGTTCACTCGATCGCATAAGATGTCGCTTCCTCACCGAATCGGCATGAGACTTCATGACAATATGAAAGGACTCTACATCCACTCCTACATTATTCCCCGCCTTGGATATCGATAACAAATGCCGTAATATCAGCTCGGCACGATCGGCTCCCTCGGCTGTACCCGTATTGGCCCAAGCCTGTATCAATATCTTATAGGTTGTTAAATTTGGTTGTACATTCAATACCTGAACGCCCTGCCAAGTACTTGAATCAGCATTGATTGATTGATAGTGGTGCAATTCTTGCATCAGGTCCAGTATACGAGTTGCACGCATAGCCGTGGCTTTACCGGGAATAGTACCCCAAGCATTCAGTACATGATGGAAAACGTTGTTGTCTGGTTGAATATCATGGCATACTTCATGCGAGACAGTGTAGAGTGATGGATTACGCAGTCGTTCTTGATGCATCTTTTGCATATGCATCAGTACGTCTTCGCAGCGTTTGGCACATTCAAATCCGTGTGATTTGGATTTTGAGTAAATTGCAGCACGTGACCACGCCTCAATTGTTAATGCGTATGATTTATAATTGGGTATGGGATACATCCATTCATAATTCTTGTTTACCAATGCAGTATTGTTGTTTGTGCTGTTGGAATAGTCATGTAAAGATTCACACCAACGTAATATCCGTTCAGCTCTAATACCCCCCTTTTCGGAATTGGAGAGTGTCCATGATTGTAATACTAGATTGATCAAATCAATCGTTACCAAATTGGGTATTAGTATCGGCGATGCTTCTTGATTATTTACAGTATCTGCAGTATCGCTGTATTTATCAAGTAGATCCATTTGTTGGGACCATAACTGACTTAGTTTTTCTTCTGCTCTGTAGGGTGCTGTTTTAGGATTGGATGTCATGAACTTTTGTATTTCTTGATGTGCCTGTTGTACCATGTCGTGTATATTTATTGAATTGACTGTATTGTTGTTGCTGCCCGTGTTCTCTGAATTCTTGGTCTGAGTAGAGATGTTGCGGTGGATTTTCATTTGAGTTAGTACACATTACTCAAAAAATCTGAAGTTATAGAAGTAGCTGCATTAAAAAAACACAACAATAATAAAGTTGCCTCTCATAAATTGTTGTTATTTACTCTCCAATCTCAAACCAACTCAAACTGCGTTCAAAGACAACATCAAGCAACAAAAATATTACAAAACACTTACTAGTAAATCAATTCCCGCTGACTCAGTGCTGCTATGTTTCGCCTGCCGCGATGTCAACTTGCCCCCCTCTGCAATAATTGTACTGACACCATCGAATGGAATGGATGAGAAGGGCAACCGCGGTGCTGCTTGACGTCGTGCTGTGATGTGGAGCGAAGGTAAGAGGTGGCGCTGCCATTGTCGATGGATGATTCGCAGTGCCATTTTGTGTTTTGTGCTCTTTGTGTTGACGACAGTGAGATTATGAGGCCCCACCAAGCCCCACATACATTGAAACTGACGCTGGGTTTTGTACCCAAGACTGTCAGGGGCTGTTTGGGTGCAAAACTCCCCTTCGCTTGGCGTCAAATAAATACTTACAAAATTTAGAGGTAAAGTTAGATGTTTATAATTAATTTACCATTCGTACTTATTTGTGTTTTTTGGATATCTTATGTGTCGGGGGTGAAGATTAGTTTGAATTGCAACAACTCGGCGACGGAAATAACACAGTCCATCTCTTGATAGCAACAAAGAACCACAATCATGCCAGTCATTGGATTCATCGGTATCGGTACGCCTCACATTCATCTAGATCATTGTATATTAGATTCTTCATCATTTTTAACCCTTCATCATTCAAACACATTATGCTATCATACACGCAGGAATCATGGGAGAAGGCATGGCGGCACGTCTGCTCTCCGAAAACATCGCGGGCCATACTGCCGATTCGCCGTTATTGATTTGGAATCGAACCAAGTCTAAATCCGAGGAATTGACGAATCGATTTGAGGGTAAACACATCAAGATTTGCGAGAGTGCCAAGGAGGTGGTTACCGGGAGCGATATTGTCTTGTGAGTTTTATTGAATTAGGAACGAATGCATGTTATTAAGTTTGTGAGTGTCTGCTTTTTCTCAAGAACTATACAAAAACAGCTCCATGCTATCGACACCCGAAGCAAGCAAGGCAGTATTCGATTCACCATCTGGTACATTGGCCGGTGTTACTCAGGGGAAATACATAGTGGATTGTGCTACCTTGGCTGAGAGTGATATGAAGAGAATGTCTAAGGCGGTTGAAGAGATGGGTGGGTAAGTAGATAATGGTGTGATGATGAGACATGCATCTTCTTTTCATTGATTCCTTGATATGTTCGAAATTCTATATTTGTTTTTGATGTGTTACAGACTCTTTCTAGAAGCACCCGTTTCCGGATCCAAAGGTCCCGCCCACACCGGACAACTCATCTTCCTAACTGCCGGCTCTCAAACCGTCCACGATGATCCCACCGTCCAATCGGCACTCACAGCCATGGGCAAAGCAACGCATTACCTCGGCGACATTGGTAACGGTACACGGGCCAAACTCGTCGTGAATAGTTTAATGGGTACTATGATGGCTGCCTTTTCAGAATCATTGGTGTTAACGCAAAGCATGGGATTGGATGGGTCAAAAATGCTCGAAATTATAGGGCAGGGCGCTATACAATCTCCAATGTATGCATTGAAGGGACCGAAAATGTTAAAGGGTGATCATGCGCCGAATTTCCCGTTGATGCATGCACACAAGGATATGAAGTTGGCGGTCGATATGGCGAAAGGTGCTGGAGTGTCGTATAGTGTTACGGAGAAGGCGGAAGAGATATTTCGAGAGGTTAGAGAGGATACAGAGTTGAATGTGAAAGAAGAGGATTTTAGTGCTGTATTTGAGGGGCTACATAAGGCTTCGACTAGTGAGTTTTCAAAGAAGAGAAAGGCAGAAGAATGAAAAGGGATTGAAAGGTTGTTTGCTACATGAACTCTCAATGACAAAGCATTTTTAATGATGGTTTTGATGGTTACATTTTGTGGTGGTAACTTCTTTGCAGATGTAAAAGATAATATGAAACAACCTCATTGTAGAAAATGAGTATTATTGTGTAGCAATGCAGCTGGAGTAAGTGTAGGAAATAATGAATACGGTTATCTAATGGCAATCATGTAGTGTATGTCATTGTTGTGCGGCAATGCAGTTGAAGTGCGGGTGGTCTCTTCTGGCTAAAGGTTATTGTCATTGTTTCACGAAACAACAGGAGGAGACACGAGACAAGACCCGGGCGAGATGCGGAAAAAGTCTCTCAATCACCGTAACACGAAAGGTTCAGACTATCAAACAATACTACAATACCTGTCGAGTTAAATCGATTTTTGTACTGGCCATCCCTGCACAATGAAGTTGCTTGTTGCTTGTGAAAAGGAAGATGGACAGCAAAGACCGAAGCAGGCGTTGTACTGCATCGGAAAAACGCAGGCTCAGCAATAATTATGAAGAATCAAGATTCTTTCCCTGCCCGGCTGGATGCGGTCGTCACGTGTCTGAGCATAATGTCAACGACCATTTAGACAATTTGTGCTCTGCAATGGAAAGTAAAAGTAATACTGGTGCTGCCGTCGCTACATCTGATAAAAGTGCCGGTGTTCACACAAATAATACAACTAGTGCTAACTGCGGTTTCATTGCCAACATACTGGATAAGCAGTCCAAAACATCCACCTCGGGTATAAAACGTAAGACGCCACCGCAGCCAAACACGCCTCAACGAAATGCCTTCACATACATAATGCAACAGTCAGCAAAAGTCTTCAACATTGCAGAGTCTACCGCGAAGCATAGATTTCATTTGTATCAAAATCATGATGGAATTATTTCGACGACTTGGGTATCTGATCCGTGCGATGCCACTATTGCATTGAATGAAGCTGCTGTTTGGTCATCGAGTGTCACTGTCAAAAAGATTAAGTCAATACCGATAGTTAAACAAAGTGCACAAAATGCAAACTCATTGAATCCAGATCATTATGCAAATACATTAGAACTGGAAGTTAGTACATCCATACCATTTCAACAGAATACGACAATGAAGTACAGTGGAACTGACAAACCCAAGCACGTCTTCAACTTTGTTAAATGGCATTCACGCCTTTCGGTAAGATGATATGACTACCATCCTAAATTGTGTGGATAATGATCTCATCGAGCATCTCTCTTACAAATATAATCTCATGCAAAAATACAGGTGGCTCACTTGAAATCTATCTTGCAAAAATCAATCAGAAGACGTGCTCCACTCCCTTCTGTTAGAGTAGCCATGGAACTTGCAGACAAATCATTTGACGACTTGATTCGACGTCTCCCAATTATTATACTAGAAGATTCTTTTTTGCACCCCGACTTTGACTTCCTGGTGTGGCTTATGGTTGCGAATAGCAAAGTGAGAATATGTTTATGTGTTATGAACAAAATAATCGTTATACGCGTGTCATCATTGCCATCTAAAGAAAGACATACTTGCTTTCTATTGCTTTTAGGGTTATGTTCCTCCTATGTCTCTAATGGTTCGAGTATTTCAAATAGTCTTCGAAATGGCATCATGTCCACGACGAGACGAATACAGTGACTGCGAAACAAAAGGGGATACCTGGGACTGTCTATTGGCATCTATTTCATTAACAACTCCTTCGTCACAGCTATTTCCAAGTAGTCTCGCGGTTGAACAAACTGTCATCAACAAATATGAAACATTAGTGCGAACAATGCTGTTGCGGGCTCAGTATGGAGGCATGTCATTCGATGTAAGCATGTTGCATTCATACTCGGTGTTGTGGCTCAAACGATTCCAATCACAAGATTCACTGCCAATAGATACAATGTCTATTTTGCCAAAGTCCAAATTATTTGACGGGAAAGAAAAGATGATTCGTATGGGAGATGTACCGCAAATTCTTCACGAATCATCACGCCAGCAAAGCAGCAAACTTGTTACCCACAGCATTATTTCTTCAGGTGGACTAGACAGATTAACTGAAGCTGACATATGCTCTGCGGGGATTGATTTTCACTGCTCTCCTGTTGTAGATAATCTGTTATCACAAGGGCACCTGTACTCGTTGCTTTGTGAAAGATTATCAACGAACAATAGGGATTGCATTGCTGATCAGGTCAAAAGTGCTATCTGGAATCATAGCTCCGGAATCAATCGAAGACGTACCTTGAATGATAAGCATACAAATGATAAGCAGGAAGATTCAATGCTTAAGGCGGTGTGGGATGACATATTGAAAGTACCATTTAAAGAATTCACGGAGAAATTTGTTAGGCAGCGGTTGAGTGTGCCACATTGAGCATGAGCATGATTTGGATTCTTCACACTAATAGCCACTTAGTTAATCCTCTAGCACTATGTACCTTAATAACACCAAATTCAAATAAAACAACCGCTTGAAATTCCGCAGACAACTCAAACTGTTGAGTGTGTGAGATGTGAGGCACAGATGATAGACCAGTCTATGTCAGAGCTTAGATTGGCTTAGATCATTATTTACCATCATTCTAATGTACCGTAGTTCACACAATAATCCGCTCAAACGTTAAGAGCGCTCTGGTCCTCGATCCAGATTTGCTCACACATTAAGCCCCGCTCTGGGATAATGAATACCAATTCCTACGTATATTGTACGGTGTAATACACATAATCACACACAAAGGTACATCGATGAACTATTGATATTCGGAGCAATCATGGCGGTATAGGGCTTGGCCAACGTACTGGACCAATCACGATGTTGCTGTAATCCAAGCGTCCTCTTAACGCTTCCTACAGCATCGTGTCGTGGCCGCCTGACCACAAA
>JALLPH010000073.1:0-34183 GCA_036939855.1 Cyclotella choctawhatcheeana
ACATGAATTTTTGATCAACACCAAGTCGTCCGCTTTTGCACATCGCAAAAGCATCCATCAGGGAACCAACCCCATTTACTGACCTTGGCTTTTTTAATACTATTTTTTTTTGGCCAAAGAACAAAATAAAAAAGCTTGCATCGACTTGAAACACGTCGCCCAATAAGCGACCCAAAAAATCTTTCTTTTCGGTTCAAGTTCAATGAGACTCGGGGGTATCTTTTAAGTCTTTCAGTGCCTCTAGACTTGACACTTGACAACTTCGTTCATTATTTCCTAGTACCACCTATTCGATACCCAAACAACACAACAATGATGAAACTTACCATCCTCGCTGCCATTGCCGGCTCTGCTGCTGCATTCGCTCCTGCTCCTTTGGCCCAAACCACCTCGAGAACCGCACTTGCCGCCGATTTCTCCAAAGAACTCGGTGCCCAAGCTCCACTTGGCCTCTTCGATCCACTCGGACTCTTGAAAACTGCCGACCAAGAAGAATTCGACCGCCTCCGATGGGTTGAACTGAAGCACGGAAGAATTGCCATGCTCGCGGTTGTTGGATACCTCGTCACCTACGCTGGCGTTCGCTTCCCCGGCGCCGAGAACATCCCTGCTGGCTTTGCTGCTCTCGATAACCTCCCAGGCATGGTTTGGGCTCAGATGTGGGCCACCTGGGGAATGATGGAGGCTGCCAACCAAGATCAGTACGCTGCTCCTTGGGGAACTAACAAGAACGTCCTTGGAGATAGCCCGGCCGAATTTAAGGGTGACTTCCGCAATGGAGCTCTCGACTTTGGATGGGACAAGTTGAGCCCTGAAGCTAAGATGAGGAAACGTGCTATCGAGTTGAATAATGGACGTGCGGCGCAGATGGGAATCCTTGGTCTTATGGTTCATGATCAGCTTGGGAATATTTCTACCATCCTTCCTCTAGGTCCTCAGTAAGAATGCACGATTTGTAAATGATATTGTATACACACTTTTGGCATATATGCTCCTCTGAAGCGTTCAGGGTACGAGTACAACCTTTGTGGAGTTTTTGTATTTCGAAGTAGCATTAATGTAATCATTTGGTATTGAATCACCATTTGCATATCTTCTGTTCAATAAAACTTAACCGTAATTATTCAGTCCTGGTTGCACTCAAATCATGTACATGTCTAAAATTTTCCCGCCCAAAATTTTCTACTTCTCTTCACTCTTCATTTCACTCTTCATTTCACTCGCTCCGATCGTCCATCAACTCATCAACCATGAAATGCCTTCTACTAATAACTTTCTCAATGAAGAACATAGTTTACGAAACTGTTGCATTAAATGTTGCGGGCAGTAATGCATGTGCTACATCATTAAAACTGTACCATAAATCTGACCCTCTGCCATCATTAGCCCAAACTAAACGAAGACATCAAATGATCAATGTTGATTTGAGTGCAAGTAAAAGAAATGAAGATACTGCCAAATCATCGCAACTAGATCTTCCGTCTCTAAAGCGTCTAATTAAGGAAGCCACCACAATTCATGATCAAAATCTGTCGTGTACACCGACATTACCCCAAATCACATCACGTCTGACTGACTTGGAAACTGAGTCTTCATCACCCAGCTTTTGGGATGCATCTAATGCTGCAAGAAACACTGTGGTGACACGAGATATAGCCAAGTATACTAGATTAAAAGAGCAGTTGTGTAAATGGGATAAACTTAGAAAGAATGCAGAGGATGCTTTGGAAATACTACAAGAGTTGCATCAGGACGATACTTCTTCTGAGAATGATGAAATGATTGAGTTGACGTTAAATGAATGCAGAGATTCGGCGCAGATGTTATTGGAATCCAGTCAAAAGTATGAGCTGCAAACATTGCTATCTGAACCGTACGATGCATCACCTTGTACCTTATTACTGACTGCTGGGGCAGGTGGAACAGAGAGCTGTGATTGGGTAGATATGCTGTATAGAATGTATACACGACATTGCCAATACATGGGCTATCGTGTGACAATTCTGGATACAACACCTGGAGATGTTGTAGGATACAAAAGTGTAGAGTTATCAATCGAATGCGGAGAGAATGGTTCAAATCCATATGGATGGTTCAAAGGCGAGAAGGGAGCACATCGTTTGGTACGTCTTTCGCCATTCAATGCTAACAATAAACGACAAACTACTTTTGCCGGGGTGGATGTCGTCCCTATACTGGAAGAAGATGAAGTGAAAGATATCGAGATTCCTGAACGAGAGTTAGAGATTACAACAATGCGTAGTGGGGGAAGTGGCGGTCAGAATGTAAATAAAGTTGAGACCGGAGTGAGGATAAAACATCTGCCCTCTGGTATATCGGTCAAATGCACTAATGAAAGGAGTCAATCTCAAAATAAAAATATTGCACTATCTCGACTGAAAAGTCAGTTATTAGTCATTGCGCAAGAACAGCGGTTGCAAGACATCAAGTCCATTAGAGGTGATATAGTTGAGGCATCATGGGGCGCACAGATTAGAAACTATGTCATGCAACCTTATAAATTGGTGAAGGATGGGAGGAGTGGGTGGGAGACCAGTGACGTGGATGGATTTTTAGATGGAGGTCAAGCATTGGAGAGTTGCGTTGGAAGTTTGTTGAGGTGGAGAAGAGGAGTCGAAGAAGAAAAGAGAGAAGAGGCTGAATTGAAAGGAATAGGTACATGATTAGATGTACCTAATGATCTAGATGATAATTAATAATGTAAATCTTCATGCGCCTAATTCATCATATCTATGTATTGGGTTATTGCTGAGTTGGAGATCTCTTCTAAAACTATCATACACTAGAAAAACTCTTTAAATTAGCCACCACTGATGGGAGGAATTAATGCTACTGTATCTCCGTTTTTCAGTACTTTATTCTCGCCGAAAGCTACATACTCTGTATTGACTGCCAGTGTAATTGATTCTTCGTCTAGAACCAAAGATTCTAGCTTCGGATACGTTGATGCTAATTTGGCTCTTTATTTTTGATGCGTGCATAATGGAATCATGGATAGAAGTTAGATCAAAGTCAGATCAATCAGACGTCACTCTCAACGCTCAATGAATGAATGGTACATCACCGTAAGAATTTAGTGTCAATAACATCATCTGAATCTAACGTCATAGAGCATGACGCTATCCCGGCCGCCTCTCGAGCTGATGCAAAGAATAGTACTTCGATTTGTATGCTCGGTGACATTGTTCCAAGTGGTTCGATTATTGTGGTTTATTTGGATGTGGATGATAGGATTTCCCTCTCTTTCCCCCGTCACCCGTCGCGCCTATTTCCGTCACCCGTCTTTAGGGCCTGGATGGAACGGGGCCCACTATTTTTCCAAATGTTTTTTTAGACACGTACCGTTGAGCGATACACAGCGGGACGGCTGTAGCATTGAGCAGTACACGACGGTACAAGCATTATTCAGTGATTCAATCATGCCACACAGTGCAGTTTGCAGTCATGTCATCCATCATCGCAATCCAAAACCAACAACCTTACTCACCCATCAGACCACACGAAACCACCGTAAGCGTAAGCATTGTGCTGCAGCCCACAGCTACATACAACAGAAGAAATCCTCGCCCCGCCGCATCTGACGACGAAGAAGAATTCATAGCCCCCAGCGGAGCTACAGAAATGTATGTCCATGATGAATAAAAGTGAAACTACATAATGCTGGGTTTTGACGATATTGAAATCCGCGACATTTCACGCCAGCTACCTCCCACACGCCCACACACAAAGCAGCTTGTCCTATCATGGAACACTTGGCGTGATGCCTGATTTGTAAAAGACAGAATTCAGGTAAGAAGCTAATACTGGTCTGTATCATACACCATACAACACTTGAAAATCGTCCATCATATGTTTGCTTATTGATTAAATTCGAGTACAGGTCGGTAAATTTCCCTGTTGACTGAGTGGGCGTGGTATTTTATCAGGCGGTGGATATGAATCCCTTCCAAATGATGACATATGCTCTTATCTTTTGACTACTGGGGCAAGGGAGGCGAGTTTTAGGAATATCGAGACCATGGTCATGTGTTTGGTTGAAGAGTTGGTGAATGCGGCTAGCAGCTAGAGCGAGTAGTAACTTGTATGCTGAAAGATGATGAGATATAGCATGTTTCCAAGAGTAACTGTTAAGAGAAAGAGTAACAATGAGATGTGTGAGAGAGAATTGGATAAGTGAGTACAGTTTTGTTTGTGTTGCTGAGGTTAAACCAGAATGAAAGACTGGCCTCTCAAAGTAGACACATGTATACCTCTACTGGTCGGGTTATTCATAACATAATTTCAGATTGGCTCAAGACTAGGATCAATAACAATGTTGTAGAAGAGCAAGTTAATATGCATTGCAAAGTGTAGTATTGAAAATTTGATATCATTTACAAATACATCATAACATCTTTCAGACGACGAATACAATAATTTATTGTTACTTCTTTTAGTTCAATATTGCAGCATTGTCTCTTGACTACGATGCCAGTCTCATATAGAACTTTGAAATCCCACTAAAAAGGAGAGTTTTGGCAAATGCTACCCCTCTACGATTACCTAATAATTCCTTGCATTAACTATTTGTTCATTTCACATTCAGATCAATCAATCCATAGATTATAAAACAAATCAAGTTAGATCAAGGTATAGGTATGCACTGTTCTGTTAGAATAATAATAGAAAAGTAAAACCATATCTTACCCATCATCAAACATGACACGGAGTCTATCAGTAGCTTGCTGATAGGTATCCGTTGCCGATGTTGATCTTTCCAATATCGTGGAAGAGCTCTCCGTCATGTCACAGGTGAAGCCAGATGTAGGAAGTGAAGAGTGTAGGTTAGGGCAGCTGTGTCATCATGGTGCTGCAGTTGAATTAATGGGCAATGATCAAGGCAGTGTGCTGATGGAGCCCCGGCGGATGGCGGAGCAGATTATGTAGCGTAAGTGCTTGTGGTTGGCATTATCAAGATCAAGGGACGGCATCATGATGTTTTTGCTTGCCTGGATATTGCCAACAGCAGAAGACAGTTGAGCGGTGGTGAGAAGTACACAGCGGTACAGAGCAGTACACAATAAGGTGGGCGTGTCCACCAACCCGGACCCTCCTGAGGACAGAGCCTGACAAAGTACTGTCACACTAGATTTGACACTAGATATTCTCTTTTCCAATAGTGACAGTGACAAAAATAATGATATGCAATGGCCAGAAGACTATCTTTTGCAGATTAATATTTCTATCTGCCCTGAACCTGCTAGACATCCCCGAAGAGAGTAAGATTACCTAAGTACCTGTAGCAGCCCAGTGTAATATCCACGAAACAAATGTAGAGCAGTCAGATATTAACAAAAGTAAGATTATGAAATAGATGGCAAACACATAGATATAAACGAAATCAATGTGTGTGTATTGGTACACTTTTTGTAAGTGTTGCAAGGGTGTACATGACATTATGTCATCACTATGGGACTAATTTTCATCTTGAGCACACAACATATCTGTTACTCCACACCAAAAAATTGCCGTTGTGAAGTGAAAGTGATGCTCAATTCATGAATACATTATTGCATGAACTCTAGTAACTAATTCATCTGTAACATATGATGAGAGGGATATGCTCCATGTGTGGCCATAGACATGTAATGCTACTACCTTACTACCTTCTTGTACTTGTAAGCACTGAACAAAAAAAGTACAACTCATTATTCACTAGTTGCTATACTTGAGCAATAGCTTTTACAATTTGGCGAAGACCCAAAGTTCTTGAGGCATGTTGTGGAGAGATAAAGTCTTTTTTGCCAAATTTTGAAAATGTCACAACAAAGACAGATTAGCCGATTGGCATTTGACTCAGCAAGAAAATCAGTAAAAAATAAGACAAGAAGTGGTGTTTAAGTGCAGACAAGAAGGGCAGGACTTTTACACTTGAGCTTGAGTAAGATTGAGATGGTGCTATTCTTTTGTTCATCTATCAATGTTCTGTTGCAGTTCCAGCTAGCAGATCAGAAATAACTATTTTGGCAGAACATATCAGCCAATTTAAGTAATTTCTAGAACCATCATACGCACAACATTACCCATATGCCATAACAAAATTGATGGCAAACTTTTCTCATGTTTTGAATTGACTTGGTTCTTGCTGTTAGAAGTACCACTAATCTTTAAAAAGTTACTGGAGGATTGTAAATTGAGCTAATACCATCAGCCAGTCAGCCCAAGTTTGCCCAAACAACTCCCAGAGTCCTAGTAACATGAGACATGAAATTATTCATTTAAGATTCGACTTTGCTAGATATATACCACAAAATTTCGAATCATGTGGATGATGTTGGAAAAGTAGCTACTCATAACATAACTGCTAGAATGCTAGTGTGGAGAGGCTAAATAAAATTTGAAGCAAATAATTTCTTGATTTGTGATTTCATACAAAAGAATAAGCACACAACTTGTTGTGTGTACTTGCGACAGTATATAAATCCTATGAACAATAAGTTAAGTTGCCTTGGTATTGCATATCAAATTCTCCTCACTTTATTACATAGACAATGTGAAAAACTATTAAATAGGAGTTTTCCTTGGTTGCATTGTGATTGTGCATTGTTTACTATTGTTATGCTATACTTGACTTGCTTGCAACACTTGATTATTTTGAAATGTAAAATGAGGACATCACCTTTGATTTGCTGATGCTATTTCGTGAGGTTACTGATTACTGCTGAATTGATAAACCAATTTGTGTACTCTTTTGACTTTATGTGGTACCCTAAAAACAATCAGTTATGTTGCCTCTAGGTTTTGCATAACAACTTCTCCTTGCTTCGTTACTTTGACAATGTATAACATATAATGCTGATAAACGTTGTGTACTATTAGGTGTTACATGTTTTACTTGTTCTGTTGTACATGAGTCTAAAAAAATAGTGTATCGCTGTGTTAAAATCACTTCTGTGCTCTTTTCATTGATCTGCACCTGTTATTACATCTGTACAATACAAAATTGAATAAAGATATTCATGGAATTGATGCGATTGCCATGGCAACTTTGCGTGCTCGCGAACGCGAACTTCTCGAACTTCTCATGGAAACAAGTGCGAGGCATTCCGAGGATGACACGCCTAGAAGTCTCTGCTGGCGCTGTTCGTCAAGGACTGACTGTACATGAGCTCTCTTCTCTTCCATTGAGACACGGCGCCGTTGAAACACATCGCGAGAAATGATATGTTCCAGGCCGATACATCGCACCAACAATGTACGTTGAACGTGTGTCGGGATGTTACCATCAAATAACAGCATGGAACATTCCACAGCATCGCGAAGAACCTGCCTTGCCCAATTTGTCTGATCGCCTAATGCGAACCACCTCTAAACACCTTCAGATCTCTCTGAAAAAGTAACTCTAGTACTACGACTGAGACTGCGACTGGGCTGATCTGCAATGGAATCCATCTTGTCCTCATACTATTGTCTCTTGTCCTTGTCTGCATCCGGAGAAGAAGCAATAATACGCAGTATCCAGGTCAGCAAATCGCGTGGCGTGAGGTTGGTTTTGCGTTGTTGAAGTGTTGGAGATCCAACAGTCGGTATGATAATTCGGAAGACTGCGGAGAATTGAAGGAAAATTCTAAGAAGGGGAAGCGGAGAAGAACAAAATATCTATCTGAATTGATTCCTCTTCAGCGAATCTTGAGCGAATCCTCAGGTGAAGATCCCACGTTTCGTGATTGAACGGACATATCAGGTCACTATGACTACTGGAGGTCATTTCTTTAGGTCACTTTCCCGTCGCGAAAAGTGCTTTAGCCTGCAGACATCAAAACACCTCATAAAAATGCTAATAAGCATGGCGGCTATTCCAATGATAAACGCTGTTAAGACTGTCAGTTTCTCCTCAACTAGTACAATGAAACTCGTGCGCTATCCCACCCATGATGAAAAGGTAGCAAGGTGGTACTCGAAAGACGACGAGAATGCTTTCAAACGTCGGCGGTGGCGTGATGTGTACAAGTATTCTGCCTTGCTCATGCAAGATGATGACGACCGGCACGAGAAGATTATTCGCTGTGTTGGTATTGACCATTTACTCTCGCAGGATATTCAGACCAAGTCTCAAGAGATAACGAAGGCATGATTAAACCATCTGACCCTAATTCTCGATGTACAAGAATTGCAGATGAAGCATAGAATATGTTGTCCAGAAGATTTGGCAGGAATATCTGCGCATAGTTCTTGTGTGGCGAAGAAACGATGTAGAGTAAGAATGTTGTGTGGGATAAGAAATGAGAAAGAGAAAGGGACCTGTAAATAATATGTCAAAATAAAATTTGGAGTTTTCATATTCATATCATGGTATAGTGGGTATTGACACATAGGTTAGTTCTCTTCCTCGTTATGGCGTGAGAGATTGTTGCCTTCCGACATCCCAAACACATGTTGTAGAATCTAATGTGCAATGTGCATTGTAGATAGCCAATGAATTCATGTACCCTCTGTGTTCTTAATATAGTGTTTTTGTTACTTATTGTATTCAACAATACCATTTATTTAGATTATGGGCTGACAGGATAAAGTGCAGTAAATCAGCCACCACAAAACTTGCATAGTTGACATTTAATATGAAACAATCTATCCATTGGCCCTATCTGATTTACCTCAGTGTCATTGGGTAAAGCATTATATAGATATTTTCAGTAGCCATTGTGGAACCTACAAACTCACAATCTAATATTATAATGTGATGAATGATAATTTATAGTTCGTCATCTAGTTGCAATTCATTGGATGACATATACATTGTACATTGTAGGTATCAAACAGTTGTTTTTCCATCAGTGATTTGCCTTTAACAATCACGGAAACCTTGGCAACAAACTCCTTTCATTCAGTAACCACATGAAGCACTCATTCAACCCACACTTCTTCTGCGACTAACTCATTGGACTCCTCGAAAACTCGATGTATCCATCCTCATCGGCCTCCGGTCCATCACTGGGCACCATGATAATCATACTCTTTATCAAAACCCACTTCTTTTTGTCGCCAATAAATTCTTTCCCTGGCATTGTATGTATTCGAGGCACGACATCATCCATCCCCTGAATAACTGTACCAATAATTGAATCAGCCTCATAAGGATTTTTGGTCTGTTGACTCCCCGGTCCATGATTTTGCGAATTGTCTTGAATTGAGATGTAAAACTCTGGCCCCGAAGGCCGGCCAGCATAGCCCATAGTTCCCTTTTTGTGAGGATATTCCTTCTGGTACTCCTGAAAGGGCATTGATTTCGTTACATCTGAATGGGCCATGGCCTGAAGAACATGTCCAGCATTGCGATGGAATGCTCCATTTTTCCATGTTCTCGCGATTTCCAAGAAATTGAATACCTACATATATTGTTTTGCATATTAGTTTTGTGTGGTGTTCAGAATAGTTGAAAAGTGAAAGGTCATTAGTTCATTGCTATGATAAAATAACTATATTTTTCAGCAATCTATATAACGTTGATGTACTCACCGAACAAGGAAGCAACCCAGTAGGGGCCAACTCAATCACCAAAACGCCATCTTTGCCCTTCTCTTCAAAATCGGGGATAGTGCTCTGAAACTCCAGCTCCATCTTGACCCTAAAATTAGTATTCTTCTCCGTAATCTCTCCATATCGCAACTTAATCAATTCCCTAGTGGCACGTTGTAACTTTGACGTTAGCTCCAATGCATGTTTATCGGTCTCCATGATTATTCCCGTGGCCTTCAGGGCACGTACTTCCTCATCCAATTTTTGCACGTGTAACGCCGCACCTGCTTCCAGTCTCTCATCCCCGTTGTGCTCGGTGTTGGCTCGTAGTTTGGCGGGTATGGATCCGTCGGCCCGTTCTTGTTGCATTCGATTGGATAGGCCCTGTGATTTTGGAGGTGAGGCCGTGTAGATCTTTTTGGATGGGCCGCCATGATCTCCCTTTTGCAGTAGGAATTTGATGAGGAAGAGACCGGCGCAGACGAGGAAGGTAGTGAGGAGATTGTTCCGTTGACGGCTTTGCGCCTTGGTGACCTTGATGTTGGCGTCGTAGCCCATGGTGATAGGTGATAATGTTAACTGAGGGGCTGGTGGTGTATGCGGAGTTAGCTAGATTTTGCGCGGGTAATTTCACTTCCGGACTCCCGATTGTGCCCCAGCCAAAGATCGCACAGATTCACCTCCACACAAAAATAGATAACACGATCATTTCACGGGACGCTCAAGGACGCTCTCAATATCATCGTGTTGTGTTGTGAGAATGTCGAGAGGGTCATGTAAGCTTGAGGGGACCTTGCTTGCTAGTCGACTGCATTGTTTTTGATAAGATCAAGACCAAATCTAGTTTGATAAGATTGCAATGATAGGGTTCCGATTATGCATTATGAACCACTAACAACAGTAAGTCAGTTCATAAATAATCGCATCGCTCGGCAACATCAATATCATTCACTTCCACTTCCTACACTTTTACAATATATAATGAAGCTCACCACTGCTATCGCCTTTCTTTCCATTGCTCCAACCTCCGAAGCAATCTATCTCGCGTGCTGTCAAACCACGCAAAGCTGCCCCGAACAATACAGCACCATTGATACGTTCGTTAAGGGAGAAGACACCTTCAACGCCTGCTGCTACCCAAATGAAGAAGCCAATGTGAATGACCTTCCAGAGTGTGTTCATCCCATCATGACTGAAAACGGAGAAGTTGGAATTTCCCTCATGATGCTTCCTCAAACGAAACTCGAGACTGAAAATGCAACTACTTCTCAGCTTGTGGAAGAAATCACAATCACTGAGGGTAACGAAGAAATTAAGATTGAACTTACCAGTATTGCACAACCCGCTAACACCGAAGAGATTGATGAGGCTCCTTACAAGTGCTGTTCGGTAGCTTCGACCATAAAGCCAGCTTTAAGACAGAAAGAAGCACAAATGTGTCCAAGTAACATGCACGCTGTCGAAGGTCTAAGCAATCTATTCTTACGCTTGGCTTTATCAAAATACGCCAGCACGGATGTGTTTGTATGCTGTGAGAGTGAGACTCTGGCTAATGATGTGGATACTACACTTGTGAAGCCCTGCTCTTCGGAAGTCATTGTCGAAGAAAGCGAGGAGGACGAGGACTCTACAACGACGAATGATGAGCAGAAGGGTGAAGATGACAAGACTGAGGAGGCCAACACCGCTGCGCTTAGTACAGAGGACGATGGATATAGCAGTGCAAGTACCATCAGTACTATGTCATTTGGATTTGCGGCCTTGTGTGCTATGGTCCAATCGCTAGTGTAAGACAGATGTGAGAGCTGTCAAGTGACAAATATGATTGTACCTAAAGTAAAGTAAATGATGTAATGACTAATGACAGACTTCTAAGCAGGTTTAGCTTTTCATTTTTCACATATTCAAACAAGATATGTTCATTTGCCAGTTAGATAGGCAAGCTAAACACAAAAAGAGGAGGCGACGACTAGCATAAAGACCGGTGACATTGCTGATGGGGTGATGGCGCTGCTGCTACCGTAGGCCGAAGGACAGAAGCCTGCGAACTACGAATGCAAAGAGATGATGGCAAGATGGGAGATGGGAGAGTTTTTCTACCTTTAAAACATTAGTACTTCACAACGTATTTAGAAGGTAACATGTGGCTTAACGACAACGACAAACGACAGCAACCTTTTGACAGAAAGATAATACCATAATCTAATAAATTGCTCGAAGTTTCAACTAAAGAGGTGAGCTTAGTATTGAATTGATCCGGCTGCAAGATGTCTCCTCAGATCGGAGCCAGTTAGTCTGCTATTTGAATATTTGCTTTGATTTGTTGCGCGTGAACAAAATACCAAAGAAGTATCTTGCCACTATTTCTCTTAGGTGGTCTTGCATTTGACATCCTCTCATCAAAGTCTCAAGTCCTCTATCTTGTCTTTCAACTCAATGGGAATTATAATACACAGCAAAAATGGAAAGATTCATCGATTCAGCACTCCAACGCAAACCACTGCAGTTAGTAAGAAAGCAAGCTCATCTCTCAGATGAACCGCCCTCACGATACACTGCGTTATCCATATTAGAAGCAACAACTTCGGGAGAAGGCACCGGCGATACAATAGAACACGCTCATCATGGCATTAATAATCGAGATAAAGAAGGCACGCAGCAAGCAGAAGCACCCATAAGACACATGTCACTCTTTGACCTTGTATCCTTTGGTGTAGGATGCACCATCGGCAGCGGCGTATTCGTACTGGCCGGTGTTGCGGCAAATCAACATGCCGGGCCCAGTACTTGCATCGCCTATTTAATTGCTGGGGCAATAAGTGCATTGAGCGGATTGCCATATGCAGAGCTAGCAGGAGCCTTTCCCGTGGATGGAAGCACCTATTCCTATGCCTACATCACACTTGGGGAAATATGGGCATTGATGAGCTCCATGTGTCAGACACTCGAGTATGGAGTGGTAGCTGCCGCAGTAGCAAGGGCGTGGGGGAATAAGTTCATAGATTACGTTAATGAGGGTTCATCCAACGATGAGGGGGAAGCATCCAGTTGGGGGGAGATCTTCGAGGCGCCAGGAATAAGTTTTGTTAATCCCATGGCATCTCTTATTGCTTTAGCTTGCACACTGGTTCTGCTATGCGGCGTGCAGGAGTCCAAGTTTGCCACCAATGCCATCAGTAGTATCAAGGTATTGTTGATTTGTTTCATGATTGTTGGAGGGTTCCTATTGGCATCACCTATTATTCCACAAAAAGACCCCAACAATCCGCGTCCTGCAACGTTTTCCAACTGGAATCCATTCGTGCCACCAGAGTTTGGCGCTGAAGGTGTAGCTGACGCATCAGCCATCCTATTCTTTGCCTTCTTGGGGTTTGACCAGATTTGCAATTTGAGCGGTGAAGCGAAAAACCCAGTAAAAGATGTTCCTCGAGCAGTTGTTGCTACGCTGTTGATTGATGGTGTGATTTACATGTTGGCAGCCTTATCTCTCACAGCCATGGTGCCGTACACTGAAATTTCACCCGTCAGTGGCTTTCCTCGAGCTTTTGGTGCAAAGTGAGTTTAGTTACCGTGTTGCGCCTTCGCTGCTGCAAAGCTCTAATGTTGCTCACGACAAAGACTTTGTTGCTTTATAACTTCTTTTTACAGTGGCTGGGTGTGGGCCGAAAAGTTGACTGCACTTGGAGAGATCATTACATTACCCCTCGTAGTTTTGACGTCTATGAAAAGTCAGGTGACACTTTTCTTCAGCATGTCCATGGATCATGTCATGCCCAAATTCTTTTCCATCCTTTCCTTTACACCACCGCCCTGCATTCGCTGCATAGCGCCAAAAGAGGAAAAAGTTGGCAACCTCATTTACAATCTGTACTTCTGCGGAACGACAATTGTTATCCTTGCGCTCTTGGTACCGTTTCAATATTTGGATGATTTGGTTTCAGCTGGAGCACTGTTCCTATTCTCGATGACAGATTGCTGCGTCTTACAACTGCGCTACAAATGCCCATCAGAATCCTTCTTGGGAACACCCGAGCAAATAGACGATAGATCTGTGTTCTCTATTGCAGCGGTTCGAAGAGAGATGTCACTCGGTCGAATCATGATTATGTTGAATATATTCTCATTTGCTTCAGGCCTTTGCTTTGTTTACATCCGTCTGACACCGTTGAAATACGCACTATCAGCAGTGTTTGCGCTCCTGACATTATTGGTGACGGTATACATTTCACGCAATTGTAAGGAGAACAATTCCACGCGTTTTGCATTAGAGGGAGATGGTTACGGAATTGGAAGGAGGAGGTTCCGTACTCCAATGGTTCCGTATCTTCCGGCTTTGGGGATATTCTCGAACTGGTTTATGATGGCACACCTTGGATGGGTCGGGATCACAATGCTATTGGGGTATTTATTCGTTGGGGTAGTTCTTTATGGGAGCTTTTGCTCAGGTAAAAGTTTAGTCAACTCAAGCACATCATTATTTACCGGGCTTGGTTCTTCGAGCAAGAATGAAGATTTGCATGAGGCATTGCTGCTAGACTCCGAAGAGCCAAGTAGTCGAAGTTCTGGATCTCTGAACATTTCTTAAATAAACTAGCAGCAGACCAAAACTAGGCAATATTGATTTTACAAGAAATCATCACAAGCCAGCAGCAGCAGCCCAAACACAACAATACTCATTAAACCATCAACAGCAGCCCGAACATATTGCAATACATTATGATCTTGTAAAGTCTGTAAAACAACAATTATTGTATTCAATTTATTTGTGTTTCGCACTGTGAGAAATGATGTTTCTTGTTTGAAACACAAGATTAAACCAAAGGAGTTGTACCAACTTGCCAGCTAGCCCTGCCTCTTTCCACATATATCTATCTCCATATCTGTCTACAGAAGCAAATCATTATATTGCGAAATACTTTACAGCATATGGCCCTTTTGTTGACCCAGCATCCAGCATTATCCCCATCAATTACACAATCATACGTGCTAACAATCCAAAGCCCAATTAAGTTAAATAACCAAGTATTAATGGAAAGATGCCTATTCTTCGTCTGCAAGTGCCCATAGACCAATAAACTCGTTCTATTCAAGTGCCTACATTTAAAAAAAATAAGCTGGAAGAAGAAGCAAAAACATAATAATTTGAATGTCAATTTTCCCATTTGTATCCCTTTAAAATTTCATTTAAACCAATATTATTAATGGCAATCAGTTTTTACCCCCGCTTCATCATATTTCACGCCGTACACTCACTTTCTCTCAAACTTACTTACTCTCTCCTCCTCCATCAACACAACTCTTTTCACCGACCTCCCCCCTCTAATTCCATCACCTCCTTACTCAACTCTTCAATCGCTCCATCCAATTTTCGATTCTTAACAATCAACCCCTCCCGCAATTGATGTAACGTCATTAATTTCTTGTAACATACAGTTTGTTCTTCCATCCTCGTGGCATTGATTCCATCAACCTTCAATCTTTGTTTTTCTAATAATGAATTTTGTGGAATAATGTAATTATTTTGTAATGCCGTGTGATACGATTGATAATGCGACGGTGCGGTTAGAATGGATTGTAATTCTAGATTGGTGTAGTGTAGACGATGGAGTTCGTACAGTATTTTAGAAGAACGGATGGAGGTACGTAAATGATTGGTTAGTGTCGTGGTGGTTTGTATATCGTTGTTATTGTTTTCGGAGGAGGACAATAATTCGTTTTCGTGAAAGGGAATGGGATGTTCCCATTCGACGGTCGGAGCAACTGCTGTTGGTTGTCCATCGTTGGTTGTGGTAGATTGCTGTCGTTCCAGGATGGATTGATACATTGATCTGGCCAAAGGAGCATTCTTCAATCCCACGTCATTATCATCAGAAGCGGCGATACTACCGGGTCGTTGTTGGAGGGAGGGATGCATCCTCGTCATCTCTTCCTCTTCCATGGATGTGGTGTTGGCGAGCTCGGCCTCGATGAGTGAAATGGCCTGCCGTTCGTAATGCGGATCGAGCGGTTCGACGTAGGGGAGGGCGTCTAGGACGATGGCGGAGGAGGAGGGCTGTTGGTCGGAAGTCTCGGGGAGAGAGGCGGCATCACGGGGGATCAGCGACATGGTGGTTGATGTTGTGTTGTGTGTTGTGTGTTGTGTGGTTACGGTTTGTAGTGGGGTGTGGGGATTCGGTTGCGAGCCGGTCGCGCTGATGTGACGCATTGCGCAACAACATAGCAACGAGCAATGCCAAACACACATTACAGGACATACAGGCAAACAAGCATCAACAGCACCATGAAGCACCATCATCATGGCCAATACGAGCCACATCAATCCTAGAGGTAGGTTTAGCTGATTAGAAAGATAGCATCACAAGCAAACACACTGTGTGTCGCCTTATCCAAAATACAAGAGTTGTTGAGCACTATCTACTCAGCTGTTACCGATATGCAGATGTGGAGGGTGATGATTACCATTCTGTTCTTTTAGGGTTATTTCAGGGTTGTTGAGTTTTAATTGATTCCGTCTACGTAATACATATTAATTCCTACATACATGATTTTAAAACTCTCTGTGGATTACTCAACAACATCAAATGTCAAATGTTAGATTTAAAGATAAAGCGTAACTGATGCGGGATCTAACGGACAGTTGAACGGTCCATCGGCTTATTTAAAATATTTTTAGACGTAGACAGTAAGAGTGAATCTTAAAGAACAGAATGGTACATAATTAGTAAGAGTGAATTGTTTGCAGGCTTTGGCTATTTGGGAGGAGGTGGCAGAAAGTCGATTGGAGGAGATGGAGAAGGAGAGTATTTGTGGGTGTATGTGTATGCTTATCTAGAGTAGAATAGAAAAAAAGATGATGATAGAGAAAGAGAATGGGGGATGTTTTGATATATCATTGAGTCTCACAAAATTACAATAATTAACAAAATGATAGGGTAAGCAGAGCTTTATCAGACGGATGATAAGTAGGCGGTTTTAAATTCATTCACGAAAAGGAAATAACAAACGATAGGGCAGGGTAGCTAAGATGTAATAGAATCAAGTGTAGAGATCAGAGCTTTATCTGGCGAATGATAGAGTAGTCAGTTTTAATTCATTCACCAAAAGGAAATAACAAACAATAGGGCAGGGTAGCTTACTAGATGTAATAGAATCAAGTGTAGAGACAATATTATACCTTGGTTTAAGTGATATAAGGCTCACAAATTAAGCGGCTCTGGGACCAAAGTCGAAGTCGTTTACACATTAAGCGGCCATTAAGCAGCTCAGAGAGTCATTGAGGTTCTTTACACACTCAGGCCCGCTAATCAGCCTTATATATAACTTAAACCACAGTAAATCTCTATGTTTAGATCAAAAGATCATGCTAGTAATATTAAGTTTTGCCAGAACCACCCAACTTGGCCAACCACGAAAAAGCATGAGTCGTCGGTCCTATATCCACAACCAATATATTCCTCGCAAATCCATACACCCTTGCCAATATCGCAATCGTCGACGTCCAACTACTCTTGGTCGTAATAACAAAGTATCGTGCACGTAAATGCATATGAAGCGAGGTCAATGCCGACGCAATAACATCTTCATTTTCGACTTGTTTGTACGATTCTAATTTGGCGGCCGAGCCGGTACCCTGTTGTACGTCATCGCGATTCGTTACTATTCGTAAATTGGGTAATTCACGTTGTATCATGGTAATAAATTCCATGGTGGCGGAGGCATCCTCCGATGTTACAATAACACTATTAATATACGGATCAAAGTCTATAAATCGTTTGACTTCGACGAGGTACGAATCCAACGACGGACAGTCTAATTCCCCCTTGGCCGATCCCTCGACGGTATGACCGTGACATTTATCGGAACGTCGTATGGGCACACCTATAGTTTTATCGGGATCTAAATCATGCGGTAACGAACGTTGTAACCTCTTATCAATCTCATTTCGTAACCACGGTTGGGGTTGTAGATAATACGCTAAAAAGGCGGCGACTAATTCAATTTTGGGATAGTCTTTCCCGTTTAAACCCGTCCAGGAATATATATCCTTGACCATACGGGCATATTTGGCGGTATCGGAGGTATATACCGTTCGTACGGATCGGTCGTATTCCTCCTTGGCATCGTTTAATATCGCCACATTGTTATTGTGTGATGATGACGACGTCGTTCCGTCATTCTTGTTGTTTGTATTTTCATCATTTGTATTAATAATGGTATCGGCATGATGTATATTGCAATTCGATAATGGAACGAAGTAACAATCTCTCGTTTCCAACTTATTTCCATGCCGACATCCCCTGGCCATGGGCCATATCTTCTCATCATTAATCAATATCCGTCGTCCTAAGGATGCATCGTCACCGTCCGAAAAGGCATGTAGGAAATGATGCATACTGACGGAGGCCCAGGCCGATAATCCGCGATTGTCGCCGTCATTGTTTCTGAGACTGCGTAATACGAGGTATTTGGTGTGGGGGGAGGTGCAGTTTGTTGGATGCTGAGTTCTGTGTATGGCAGATAGGAATCCACCGGAAGTGGTGGGCGATGGCCACCAAAACGATGAAATGTTGCGATTGTCTTTTCTATTTGTTGCACCGTTATTGTTTGAATTTGTTGATTTTGGCTGTGAATTGAAATTATTAGTGTGATCTGATACGAAATTTCGTTGCCACGATGCGGTCATGGATGAAGCAGCAGCGTCGGTGCGGGTTATCATCGGCATCATCAGCGTGGAAGTGTTGAGGTACACCACTGTCAGTTGAACGACGACGATGAATGCAATGAATATCGGTAATAGTCGAGGAGTGCTCAACATCATCTCGTGTATTCTTGATGTGCGACAGTGTGTTTTTGCTTGTGTTGCTATCTGTCTGATCGGCTAAATCTACCTGGAGGTTTGCTATGGCTCATACTGACCATGAGATCGGCGTTGGCTGTTATGGCTGTTTGAATATTTTTTTGGCTGTGTGTTTGGCATTGCTCGTTGCCATGTTGCTGCGCAATGCGTCACATCAGAGCAAGCGGCCTACAACCCCCCACCACCACAAACCGCAACCACACCACACATAACACAACTCCCAACTCCACCTCTTCGGACATGACATCAAATATCAAATCACCATGTGGCAAAGTTTTGTTAGATATATATTACTCCTAGAGACATTGGGAATATTTTATAGTAAAGTTAATGATGTTCTTTTGATTAAAATACTATTGTCTTTAACATTATGAATCTCTACACTAAAACAGATTCTTTATTACTCTCAAGAGTCTTGATGTACCTCTACTATATTCAGCGAGCTTATTCAGCAAGCTGGGATCACACTTGTTCGACCCTATCCTTTCGTTTTGTTATTTGTTTTCATGGATGAATTAAAACTTGTGCCTACACCTAATAAAACTGTAATAACATTCCCCCGCCTTTCTCTCTTTCTCCATTATCGTCATCATGTGATGCCTGCCCTATCATTCGGGATTATTGTTGTTATTTGTTATACAACAAACATTCCCCCGCCTTTCTCTCTTTCTCCATTATCGGTCATCATCTCTTTTGTTTATTCACTTACATGAGTATACACCCACAAACACTCTCCTTCTCCATCTCCTCCAATCGACTTTCCGCCACCTCCTCCCAAATAGCCAAAGCCTGCAACAATTCACTCTTACTAATCATGGAATCACCATCATCCTCCACATCCGCCTCATACAAAACAAAGTCTATATCTTCATCGTATACAATTAATTCGGTCCGTACTCCCTTGGCATATCGATCGACGGTACGTTCACGTTCTTGCAAGGCACGTTTTAATTCGTCTCTCGATAATTTCCCATCACGATCGGTATCGAATTTTTCGAATGTGGCATCGATTTCTTGTCGTTTTTTGAGGTACAGTCCGTATTTTTGAAAGGAGCGCATCATATTCGGTTTCGAAAAGGATATAACTGTGTTGTTGTTGTTGTTATCATCATCATGATTGTTGTTGATTTCGAATGCCGCCGCGCTAACACTATCACGTAATCCCGCCTGAGCGGCATTACAAACCATTCTCACGGCATCGGGTTCTAATTTATCCTCCGATATCAGTAACGAGGCCGATAGAAACGGTATTAGTTTTGATTCTTCTAATCGACCGGTGTCCCTGTCGGCGAGACGATCGAATACCTTCGAGGCGAGTTCTTGACGTTGGGCTATTTTGCGTTTGGTGGATTTTTGAGAGGCCAGCATGGATTTACGCTTGGAGTGGCGTTTGGAGCTGCTGGCTGCTGCGGCTCCCATTGTGATGAAAAAGGACTTGTTATGTAATTATGTAGGTTAATAATGTGATAGTAAGGCGTTGGAGTTTCAGTAGTTGGAGTTGGGTTGGCGTTGTTTGAGTTGGTTGACGATACAGACCTGTGACTTATTATAGGGGGCATCATATAGCTGACTTCTCAACAAATCAAAGTTATCACCCCCTAAACAAGTACGCCCAAACAATTGGCAAGTATCTACACTGTACACCAGTGGTACCAGAGGTACCATCACAGTGCAGCAGTGCAGTCTGACCATTTCTTCTCTCTCGTGGCGACAATATCATTGTAGTGGCGAAAAAAGAGGCAAAGGGCTGCCACTAAGCAACCCAAAACAGTCGCACAACACAAAGATAAATTGTGGGATGAGACCTTCTAACCGCTCAGTCTATGATTCAGGCACTGATCTTTGTTACGATGAAAATGGAGATAAGGAATCTGAATTATTTTCATGAATGCCAGCAAATCTAAGAACTTATCTAAATATTGTGCACAAAAGAGACAGATATCATGGCGCTGCACACTGCTACTGCTACATCATGCTATTTACAGACCAAATCTTGCCTGAATTCTGCAAAGTGCTCATTGAATCAAATCGAAATCTTGTGACAACTGTAGACAATGATGGGAGGTTGCCTTTTTATCACGGCATCATGGTTCCAGATATGGATTGACACCTCTGTGTCATAGGAATGATCTGATGGCATCGTCTGAGGAGAAGGTATGCCTATGATATTGTGTTGGTTGGCAGGGATTACTAGAACTGTTGACTTTGGTCTGATGAAGTCTGACTCTGCGGGGGGCAGTGTGCTGAGGACTTGATGTTGGGTGGGATTAGAACTGTCAGCCTCATCAAAGTGTTGACCTCAACACTTGACAAAGTGTCGCCCTCGTGTCGACCTAGAAGTGTCAACCTCGAAGAAGTGTCGACCTTGAAGAAATGTCGACCTCGAAGAAGTGTTGACCTCGAAGTGTTGACCTCAAAGTGTCGACCTCGACACTTGACAAAGTGTCGCCCTTGTGTCGACCTCAAAGTGTCAACCTCGACTCTTGACCTCATCAAAGTGTCGAACTCCCAGTGTCAATCTATGGCTGGTATTTATGTGGTGCATACTTCAGTACTAGTATTACTAGTGCATTAATCATATTGGTTATTATGAATATTGTTGCGCAAATAGATATAGGATGACTTGAATGTAGACATACAAAATGTATGCATGATATTTGTACGGCAGTCTGCATCAATTGATTTGAGGGTGTTCACTTATCGACTTGCTTGTGACAACAGTAAGGACTGACCACTTCTGGACGTGCATCAGCATCAGTTGATGAGCATCGATATATACAATACAAGCACATTTTCAAAATTTCTGTACTGGCTTGGAGGCTTGGATCGTGATGTACACGTTGTGTAATTATTTTATTTGATGTACTCATACTGTAAGTAATACACATACAAATATTATACTCTGACTGACGCAGGTTTTTGCGCGCTCAGACAAAGAAAGTTGCTAGTATCGTGAGAAGGAGAATAGACAATTTAAATTGTTTGTGAAGTAACAACAAGAGAAGAAGAGTATATGGTAGATAATTTGAGTTGTTTGTGTAGTACATAAGTAATAAGGAACAGAAAGATCATTCCTGTATTGCAAGTATTGAATTAGCACAACTCGTGAATGTTTTTCAATGTGAAAAATTTTGCTTCTAGCTTCATTAATTTACACTTTAAAGGCTGGATGAAATCCAATGTTTTGACGGCAGCAATGCGGCAAGACAATGATTCACTGCTGCTTCATTACTGCATCTTGGTACAATTGCGTCAAATTGAAATACCCGTCATCGAGGTAGGCAAGCTCTGAATCCCATTTCTCAAGAACATTGTCACATACAACTCGTCTACCAAGAGCATTGCGTGATTCAAGCCATGCCATCTCTTGCATGAAATGCATGAGTGCATTCAGGTATACAAACGAATCTGCCAATGTCAGATTACCCACTTTTGACTGAATTGATAAAGGAAGGTCTCTCAGGTTACTGCGTTTCCCCATATTGTGATACTGCACATGAACTGTCCCATTTGTCTTATTGACATCGTGATGCTTGTCACAGTGACACGATTCACTCAAATACGATATTGCAGCAGGAGGAGCCCTTTCACCAAGCCGAAAGTATAACATACACTGTGATTCATGTACAAACTCCACCAACGCAACAAAGTCAAGTTTGTTATATGTGTCCATGGCAAGAGTCAGATTTGGATGAAATCCACCAACGCCACTTCCAACGTAACGTCTTTGAGATGTCAATGCTCTTGTTTGGAAATTGGCCGGATGATAGCAATTGTAATAGTGAGTATTGTTGACTAAGAAATGAGTAAGCCATGAATCGAAATCGTCTTCATCGTCTTCATACGTATCTCCAGTCCTTGGGAAACCCTTACGTGTTGTTCTCTTCCCCCAAGAAGAATATTTGCACATTGTAAACTGACTCCAGACATGATGGCGGGGAGATCGAAGTGAAATGAGACTGTAGTCCGCATCTTTACATGTGTATTTTTGCTGATAGTAAACTGACTGCTCCGTGCCCGATTCTTCGCTTGGGCATATATCAATCTTTAGAATGTCTTTGAAAAGTCGTATCCACGTAGATCCGGCACATTTCGAAATGTGTACGAAACTAAATTTGTTTTCTGGATCGAGATATGCGATTCGTTGTGGGTATGGTCTTTCATCGTCATTTTTGATAATACTAGAGTGCATTTGATGTATATTGTTTGTCTTGATGGGCATTTTAATACCAAATTGGCTACGTAGACTCTCCTTGCCGTGCATGACGACAAGTGCTGCCATTGAAAACAGGACGAATCGAAGCAATAATTTCGTACATCGGCTCGGTTGCATCAATATTTTTGCAACACCAACATCATCATGGTCACGCGCTGACAGAAGCACATTGTTTCCATTTCGAGAAATCGTCATAACCATTGAACGGCGTAGATGCGTCATGCGTTCGTTACTTGTATTGGAATTGCCATCTGACATATCTATTCTTGACAGAAAGGATCATCTCGTTCGCCGTGTTCGATGCAACAAGAAGTTGCCGCTTTTATTGCTAGTGAAATTTGGATTTCACGTTGCCGTCTCAGTTGATGATGTGATACAATACCTCTCTCTATTGTGAAGGGGTCACTATCTCTACGATGCAGGAGGACCTTTAAGTCTCCGCCCAACGCTTGGGAAGAGTGATAGATAGATGTGGGAAAACTCCTCTCAGACGATTGGCGCCACACCGATGTTAGTTAGGGGGCAGAGTATCGTCTCACTTTTCTATTATTTCTATCGCTTTCTCATTATCTTTTTTTAACTACCGTCTATTTGCCCTCTAAGAAACTAACAGTCTGTGATGAAAATTTCGCAAGAACTGAAGAAGACTGTATGTACGTAGACTCAGAGCACTTCCTAGAGACAACTGCCACAATGAATGATGGGATGGTGTTGTTTAACCATTGGCGTAAGATTCAATCATTGATCTTTGTTTCGATGCTAATCAACTTGAGGAATCTGAATTGATTTCAAGACTGTAAGCCATCCTGAGATCAAACCCGAATGTTGTGTACGAAAAGGATGACGGTGGTGGTGGCTACTCTACACACTGCTTCACCGTGCTGTACGTCGATCACCTGAATTCTCCTAAATGCTCATTTCAAAATAAAGATATGGTGAAAACTGCAGATAATCGTGGGAGTCTGCCCCTTCATGAGGCGTGCTTCTCTAGAAACTTGGCAGTTGGCAATGTAGGTAGAATACGGATCATCATCTGATGTTGTTGTTGTGGTGAAAGGTAGAGATGCAAGCTAAGGTTTGAAATTCATCGAAACCTTTCATATTGGGACGCAATCAATGCGACATTCTTCATTTCTATTGTGTTAGATACACATGCCCATCTTTTCTTGAAATTGGATAGATAATTGACGCTTCCACATGAACGGCAACAATAAAGCAACGGCAAAGAAACAGACCCGTGAGATGATTCAATGCTGTAGACTCAGCTGCTCATTATGGCGCGGTGGTGGGTTCACAATAATTCACCTGCTAGAACATTAAACAGCATCGCACCATAATATTTTCTAGAGACGCTCCTTGTTACCATGGCAAACGAAGGCGTAGAAGTTTTAGAGGCTAACAATCACCGTGTTGCAACTGCGAAGAAAGCTGCTGCTCTTACTGCGAGGAATCTACAAGCAGCAAAAACGGCTTTAGCAGCAGCACAAAAGGCTATCGAGGTGGCACAAAACGAAGACGACCAAGCTACAGAGGAGTTGAAGGATGCAGAACAGTCACTAAAGGCAGCGCAGAAGCAATGGGAGGTGGTTGACCTGGTAGAAGACGATAACGGAGAAGAGCTGGAAGGCAGTAACGGCAGCAAGAAGCGTTCGGGTGCATCAACTGATATGCGAGTCAATGCAAGTAAGAAAATTAGGTCTGATTCTGATTCCGATGTTCCAGAGGAGCTTCTTCTGGAAGGATGCGCTGTAGCTGAAATCAATGGTATTTACAAGAGAAATGGTGATTTTTGGGGCGCTCCAAAGTATTTTAAGGAAGGACAGTGGGAAGGTGAAGATGTAAAAATTGTTATTCGAGGAGGAGTTACTGCCAATTGGTGGTGTATTCGTATTGAAGGCGAAGGCAGTCCTTTTTACTACAACCCTGCTGAGGGTGAGACTCTACACCTCCGAGCGATGGATGGAGGGTGATCTGGGGAGTTGCACCATCACCGAAGATCACTATCAAGCCGTGATCAGTTTGTTGGCATCCAGAATGTCATGATCAACAATGTGTCACGTTTTCTATGGTTGAGATAAGTGAAAGCATGAACGACGCGATGGATGAGTATAGAAATCCTAAGATGAAGTAAGTGTAACCTATTTGATCTAACACTAAATATTATGTAAGTGTATGGGGATCTTGTAAGCAGATGAATTCAGTTAAGCCAAGTACCATGATTTTTCATACATGATCAAATCGATTTCTTTCCTTCTCTTCTCACAAAATGATGCTTCACCTGTTGCTGCAGCGAGTTTTTGCTCGTTGAGAAGATCAACTATTGATTGGCATGATTCAACGTTCAGCTGCAGCAATTTTACATCGAAAAAGCGCAATGCATCATTCAATCTTGAAAGTTTCTCATTCATATGAACATCCAACTCATCACTTTCTTTCATCATTTCGTCAGTCCATCTCAAACCATCCCAACTCTCACAACAACCATTATATCCCAAACAAACTAAGTATCTCTCTGCACTTGCCGGCCTCGAAACAACGGGCTTGACGAAACCAATCTTTTCAAACCGCTCATACAAATAGTGTAGCATCTTCTTGGTTCTTTCCAATTGAAATCCAAACATTTTGACGATAAAGTTCCCTCCCGGACGGAGTAGTTGCAAAGCCGCCGCCGTTTGCGAAACGACTATACGATGAGTCAATTCTTCTTGTGATGACGAGTCTCGTTGAGCATCAAAGCCTCCATCGGCTACTACAAGATGAACCAGTCCATTTAACACTTCAGCACCGAGTTTCTTCTGTAGAGTAGACGTCACTTCACGTTGCAAATGAAGTACATTGTCCCAATTGTAAATGCTTCCAGTCCCGTCAGACCCTTTACAAATACTATAGTGCAAGTGTTGGTTTGTTTCATTATCTGATGCATTCAAATGATGATCAGCTTGATCCATCTTCTTCCTTTTGTTTCTAACTTGATTACGATAACGTTGCAAATGACTCAAATCCCAAGTTGCCCCTGTTCCATCTTCATTGGATCCTAATAGAGAAATTCCGAATCCATAACAACATCTACTCTCTGTATTCCTTTCTATTACATTGTCTTGACTGATGATGCTGTCATTATGGACTGGGTGTTCATGTCTGCATAAAATATACTCGCTAAAACCCCCGGGAGCTCCACATAAATCTACAAACGCAAAGTGATTGTCGTTATCACGGGCTGCAGCTGGCGAAAGGTTTACATTCTCATCGAGTTTTGTCGAGGAACGATGAGAGCGATAACTCTTTACTAGTTGAAATTCCAAAAGAGCATCAATACTGGCCAATTTCAATGCTGATCGATTTACAAATTGATGTACGCCCGAATTATTAGTATCGCGTTTCGAGTAGTCTCTCCCTCTTCTCTTCCGTGTCCCACCATTAGCAGTTTGTTGCCTAACCCCCAAAGATTCATAGGCATTGCATGCATCTCTAGCACGTCGAAATTCGAATGAGGCATTGGTCGTTTGATTAGACCCATTTTGTTTATGATGAACGTTGATTGCCTCGGCGCATTGCATGGCAGCGGGGTTTAATTGATTCTTGACATTGTTGAGCTGGTTCGTTAAACGTTCGATGGATTCTTCGTTTGGCGGAGCGGCGAATGACAGATTATCGTCGACATCATGACGGATGATCCACACATCTAGCCAGCTGGATTTAGCTTCAGACATCAGTAGCAGATGATCTGAAGTTCTCAGCTTTGTACTCTGCGTTGCCTCTGCTTTTGGCTTTCCATCATCTTATGTTGGATCAGGTTGGCTCTTTGTGTTGCTTCCCTCGTCTCTCGCCCGAGATTGGAGAGGGTAGAGGGTACCTTTAATCTATTACTTAGGTTAAATGAGTGATAAAGGTAAGATATCAGACCCAAAGATTACGCGCGCTCTGCCATCAGCCATCAGCTCAGTTGATTGATCTAAGATCGGCATACCCATCTTTTCTTGAAAATGGATAGATAAGTGACGCTTCCACATGAACAGCAACAATAAAGCAACGGCGAAGAAACAGACCCGTGAGATGATTCAATGCTGTAGACTTACCATGGCTGTTTAATGGCGCCTTGGTGGGTTCACAATAATTCACTTGCTAGATCATTAGTAAACAGCATCAGACCATAATCTTTTGGAGACGCTCCTTGTTACCATGGCAAACGAAGGCGTAGAAGTTTTAGAGGCCAACAATCACCGTGTTACAACTGCGAAGAAAGCTGCTGCTGTTACTGCGAGGAATCTACAAGCAGCAAAAAATGCCGTTGGTGTGGCACAAAAAGCTTTAGAAGCGGCACAAAAGGCTATCGATGTGGCACAAAAAGAAGATGATGAAGCTACAACAGAGTTAAAGGATGCTGAACAGTCACTTGAGGCAGCGCAGAAGCAATGGGAGGTGGTCGACCTCGTAGAAGATGATAGCGGAGACGAGATGGAAGGCAGTAACGGCAGAAAGAATCGTTCGGGTACATCGACTGATTCGCCAGTCAATGCAAGTAAGAAAGCAAGGTCTGATTCCGATTCCGATGTTCTAGAGGAGCTTCTTGTGGAAGGATGTGGTGTAGCTGAAGTCAATGGTACTTACAAGAGAAATGGTGATTTTCGGGGTGCTCCGCAGTATTTTAAGGAAGGGCAATGGAACGGTGAAGATGTCGAAATTGTTATTCGACGAGGAGTTTTTGTTCCCAATTGGTGGTGTATTCGCATTGAAGGCAAAGGCAGTCCTCTTTACTACTACCCTGCTAAGAGTGAGACTTCTACACCTCCGCTTGATGGGTGGGAAATGCTTCCACATGGATTTTCATTTGAGCCACCGCCTAAGATCACTATCAAGCCGTGATCAGTTTTTTGGCATCCAGAATGTCATGATCAACTATGATAAGTGAAAGTATGAATGACGCGATGGATGAGTATTAAAAATCCGAAGATGAATTCAGTGTTACCTATTTGATCTAACACTAATATTATGTAAGTGTATCTGGATCTTATAAGCAGATTAATTCAGTTAAACCAAGTACCATGATTTTTCATACATGATCAAATCAATTTCTTTCCTCCTCTTCTCACAAAATGATGCTTCATCTGTTGCTGAAGCGAGTTTTCGCTCGTGGAGAAGATCAACTATTGATTGGCATGATTCAACATTCAGCTGCAGCAACTTTACATCGTAAAAGCGCAATGCATCATTCAATCTTGAAAGTTTCTCATTCATATGAACATCCAACTCATCACTTTCTTTCATCATTTCGTCAGTCCATCTCAAACCATCCCAACTCTCACAACAACCATTATATCCCAAACAAACTAAGTATCTCTCTGCACTTGCCGGCCTCGAAACAACGGGCTTGACGAAACCAATCTTTTCAAACCGCTCATACAAATAGTGTAGCATCTTCTTGGTTCTTTCCAATTGAAATCCAAACATTTTGACGATAAAGTTCCCTCCCGGACGGAGTAGTTGCAAAGCCGCCGCCGTTTGCGAAACGACTATACGATGAGTCAATTCTTCTTGTGATGACGAGTCTCGTTGAGCATCAAAGCCTCCATCGGCTACTACAAGATGAACCAGTCCATTTAACACTTCAGCACCGAGTTTCTTCTGTAGAGTAGACGTCACTTCACGTTGCAAATGAAGTACATTGTCCCAATTGTAAATGCTTCCAGTCCCGTCAGACCCTTTACAAATACTATAGTGCAAGTGTTGGTTTGTTTCATTATCTGATGCATTCAAATGATGATCAGCTTGATCCATCTTCTTCCTTTTGTTTCTAACTTGATTACGATAACGTTGCAAATGACTCAAATCCCAAGTTGCCCCTGTTCCATCTTCATTGGATCCTAATAGAGAAATTCCGAATCCATAACAACATCTACTCTCTGTATTCCTTTCTATTACATTGTCTTGACTGATGATGCTGTCATTATGGACTGGGTGTTCATGTCTGCATAAAATATACTCGCTAAAACCCCCGGGAGCTCCACATAAATCTACAAACGCAAAGTGATTGTCGTTATCACGGGCTGCAGCTGGCGAAAGGTTTACATTCTCATCGAGTTTTGTCGAGGAACGATGAGAGCGATAACTCTTTACTAGTTGAAATTCCAAAAGAGCATCAATACTGGCCAATTTCAATGCTGATCGATTTACAAATTGATGTACGCCCGAATTATTAGTATCGCGTTTCGAGTAGTCTCTCCCTCTTCTCTTCCGTGTCCCACCATTAGCAGTTTGTTGCCTAACCCCCAAAGATTCATAGGCATTGCATGCATCTCTAGCACGTCGAAATTCGAATGAGGCATTGGTCGTTTGATTAGACCCATTTTGTTTATGATGAACGTTGATTGCCTCGGCGCATTGCATGGCAGCGGGGTTTAATTGATTCTTGACATTGTTGAGCTGGTTTGATAAACTTTCGATGGATTCTTCGTTTGGCGGAGCAGCGAATGACGAATTATTGTGGGCATCATGACGGCTGATCCACACATCTAGCCAGCTGGATTTAGCTTCAGACATCAGTAGCAAATCTTAGGTTCTCGTCTTTGTACTCTGCGTCCCCTCTGCTTTTGGCCTAATAATGGTACGTCTTGTGTTGGCTTTGTGTTGCCGTTATTGCCGTGCTCGTCTGCGTGGAGATTGGAGATGGTAGAGGGTACCTTTAATCAATGACTTAGGTTAAATGAGTGTTAAAGGTAAGATATCAGAATTCAGAATCAGCCATCAGCAATCAGCATCACCATCACCCGCCACATCCATCATCCTTGATTGATTGATCTAAATCTTAAGATCCCTCGGGGGTTGTCACCATGGCAAACGAAGGCGTAGAAGTAGAAGTTTTACAGGCCAACAATTGCCGTGTTGCAACTGCAAAAAAAGCTGTTGCTCTAACTACAAGAAATCTACAAGCAGCAAACTTTGCACTCGAGGCTGCTCGAAAGGCTGCTCACAAGGCTATAAAAGCAGCGAAGAAGTCAGTGGATGAGGCACAAAAAGAAGATGATGAAGCTAATGAAGAGTTATTGGATGCAAAACAGTCACTAAAAGCAGCCCAGAAGAAATGGGATGTGGCTGACCTCATTATAGAAGATGAAGAAGAAGATCCGGAGGCTCCTGAGGAGATTATTGTGAAAGGATGCGGTTTAGCAGAAGTTAATGGCTCATATAAAAGAGATGGTGTTTTTCAGGGTGCTCCACGATACTCAAAGAAGGGGAAATGGAGAGGTGATGTAAGGTTAGAAATTAGAGGAGAGCTGAAACAAGGTGAAGATGTGGAATTCTTTGTTCAAAGATTCGATGAACTCGAAAGCTGGTTTATTCGTGTTGTAGGTAGTGGGGGCAGATCTATTTCTGTTTATGGTGCTGATGTCGAGACCTCTACACCCCCAAAGAATGGATGGGAAACGTTGTTTTATGGCGTTGGACCGCCACCGAAGATAACTCATATCAAGAAATTGGAGGTGGTTGACCTTGCAGATGAAGAAGAAAATCCCCAAAATGTTGTCTGTAATCGCAGCAATAAGCGCCCGGGTGTGCAAACTGGAGCCAATGCACGTAAGAAAGCTAGGTCTCATTCTGATTCCGGTGTTCCAGAGGAGATTGTTGTGGATGTTCCGGAGGAGATTGTTGTGACGGGGTGTGGCATAGCTGAAGTAAATGGTACCTTCAAAAGAGATGGTGATATTGATGATGCTCCAAAGTATTCCAAGAAAGGACGTTGGGAAGGTAAACGTGTAACGTTTGAAATTTATCAGGGTACTTACCTTCGCCGGGCCTGGTTTATTAGTATTCCTGAGCGCAAGGTTTACTTGTATTATAATGAGATCAAGACTTCTGTACCCCCGAGTGATGGATGGAGGGTATTCTACAAAGGAATTGAACCGCTACCTAAGATCACTCTCAAGCTGTGATATGTTTGTTGTGGATTTTTGTCCTCTTTGAAGATGTCTTGCAGGCTCTGTCACGAAGTGCTGCTATCAAGGAACAGTTTGTGCTATGACAGAATATTTGAATTCATTATTGCTTTGTCAATGATGGTTCTGTATGTGAAAATTTTAATGTAGGGTGATTCAGTAGATAGTATGAAAAATATGTCAGATTTAACATTTAAAAGATTCTAATCATTTAGTTGATAACCCCTATGCATACCAAGGTATGGATGGTGCACAGTATTCGGATGTTGTTTTGATGAACATTGTGGTAACGGTACATATTACACATTATTTTTTAGGTGCAGTATCTGAGAGTGAAAAGAAAGGGTGCCTGAAGCAATGTACAAATTCAAAGTTTGGATTTCAAATAAATACTAATGCACAATCAATTTTTGCATCCAAACTCAGAATTCAACTCTATCCCAATGGCAGATAAAGACAAATACTGAGATAATGTATGCATCGACTGTCAGCGTACGTATGCTTTGATACAGTGTTTTTACATAAACACTACTCAGAAGAATAACCAACCATGTCCACACTCTCATCAATCAATCCCAACTCCAAACCCACCTCATAAAAACTAGTAACTCCAAACTCGGGTACATCCCGTACCGTATGAGCAATGGTAACTTCCCCACATATTCGTTTAAACCCGATTTTCGTGACTTCTTGTAATAATGCGTATTGTTTACTCCACGGTGCCATCGGTCTTAGATTGTTTGTTATTAATTTCGTGTTTTTGTATTCGATTTTTTCGTCGATGGCTCTGTCTATTCTATCAATAATCAAAACGGTTGTTCATCTTCTTTTTCATGAGAAGAACACGACGACGTCTTGTCGTCTCCATGAGTATTGCCGTTGTTATTAATAATATCCACCAATGACGAATATCGTAATTCAAATTGCACATCATGTCGATCTGCCAGTATCGAATGCTCTGCATCAATCTCTTCATCTAAGCATACCAAGCATCGTTTGACTTTTAATTCATCGGATACCAATCGTGTGATGGCACTTATACCCGTGTCGGTGAGTGGATCGCCCTGTGTGATTAGCAGTATCGGCTTATCGTTGTTGGTAATGTTGTTGTTGTTGCTTGTCTTTTTCCAGTGAGAGCGGAGATTGGATACGATTTGTGAGGCCACGTGAGATGGATCTCGAGTGTCCTTGGAGGGACCTTCGATGAGTAGGGGGTGGAAGGGCGAGAGGGTCGATTGGATGGAGAGGAGGTTGGTGAGGAGGATCATTTTGTGAGTGTGATGTTTGAATAGAGTAAGGCTGTTGGGTCGATTTCATGAGGTTTCATGGTTGCATCCACATCCACTGGAGAGAGAGAGGAGAGGATACCTTCTGTCAAAAAATCTTTTACTAGATTTTTATTAAGTTTTAAATAGTTTTGAATGTATGTTATCTAACATACCAAAGGTAAGATATCAGATCTTGCTGAACTCTCTCATGTGCGTATCAATCTGCGTCAAGTCAAGAGAGACAATGTTGTAGAGACAAGACAGCTTACGCTTAGCCAAACTTCTAGGTGGCGGTTCAGCTGTTCTACGCAGTGCTGCTGCTGTTGATGGTGATATTAATAATTAATACAGAGCAATTTATGTACACAAGAATGTTTGAATATTCAGAAACGATGAAAATAATTCAAGAGATCGCGTACAAGCACCACTCTAACTTCTCATTTTTCATTCGAGCTGTGAAATGCACAATGCTTAACATCTTGCTGCCTTACTCTTGTTTGGGCTGCGGTGCAGTGAAACGAATATTTGAATTTATTGGATATGATTATGGAGAGTTTGTGGTGTCTGCACTTCAAGGGTTTCGTGCAAATAACAATACAGAGTTGATGAAGCAGCTGAGGCAAAGCCCAAGTTCAACTTTACTTGCATTGATGTATCAGCGACTAGCATAATCTTACGCGACAATGCGAGCAAGTATTGATTCTCAAAAGGAGATGCCATCCATTTGAAAACCATTTGGTTGAGAAAGATAAAAGTGTTCATTTCGTACTGTGAATGGATGGATATTCCCCGTTTTAGTGAAAAATCCGCAGCATGCAAGCAAAGTGTTACTGAATAATGGCGTTGATGCTCCATGTGGCTTGGCTCAATTGAAACCAGTTAGCAAGACACGTTGTCGCCGTATTTCTGCAGTCTTTGATCACATACTAGACCAACAGATGATATTGATGAGAAAAAAATGTTTGAGAAGGGTCAGTAGCAACAATACTTGCAACTTTATTCAGTGGTATTTCGTTGATCGGTAGTATCTTTCTATGAAATGGATTCTTGGTCTAATTAGTTCGATGGATCTTCTTAACGGCCTCTAGCGAGATGGTCATGATAGCACTACTCCGATGTTACATGGGACAGATATACCTCAGATCTTTCAACAGACCAAGCATTGTTGGACCACTATATGAAAGATGGACAGGAGAGAAGCCGTCAACAATAGTAGCTGTTGCTTTTTTTATCTCAAAATTTCGTAAAACATGTTCATGTGGTGTTTCGGCAAACAGCTAGTGCCGTTCATACCAGCTGTTGTTGTGTGACGCTTTGATATTGCTTCGTTGGTCGAAGAGAAGAAAGAATCGTCAGACGGCGATAGTTGCAGGGAAGGAGATCTTCGGACCAATATTTCAACATTTGCATGGGATGCTTCTTCATCTACAAAATCAGCTGCAACACGCATCTGTTTGTTTTGCAATCACGTTCATAGAGTAGTGTAGTGGCATATGCTCTGGTCTCTTGCTATCCACCAAAGTATGTTTGGCGTGGTTCGATTTTCGATACGATACATTCCAACGTCTACATTCATTGTTTGTCCAAATTCCCTTTGATACATTATCGAGCCTTTGGACAAAAGTCAATGCGAAATCAAAACAACTTGAACAACTTTTGTCACCCGTATTGGATCTACATCTGCCATTCTTCCCATTTGTCAACCAAAATTTCTATTGTAAGAGTGATCTTGTGGTTCCTCTCGACTAATCTAATGGTGAATGATACATGTTTAGCTGTGCTGTTATCCAAAAAAAACATCAAGTGGATACAATATAATACCGGAAAGAATCTTCTCATACACCCAGAGAACAATGCATTGTTGCATCGTGGTGCCTTGCCCGATTCGAATTTCAACATGGGCAATCCTATGTTGGTGAGTGTGATTATACATTATATTTGATGTATGTGTCGGTGTGTGTGATGCTTTAAAATCATTAATATTTGTTTCATTATGATTCATGACACCTTAACCACATGACATTGGCTCAACTCCGAATATCTGCATTAGATAGTCCATCAACAGGACGGAGTGATGCGACTACCGAACAGGCGAGGCAACTGAACCGTGCCGTCCCAAAGGTGCCATTACTTGCCATTATCTCGATCAATGTCCAACAGCAGCACCAGATGAGGTCTAAGAGTCAACCGGAGTCAACCTTAACAGTGTTCATTAACCCCATCGCAAAGAGGAAGGCAAAAACTGCAGCCCAATTTCGGCGCAGCTTCCTATCGCATACACATTAAAATCAGATGCCGGTATCCTCCACCAGGGCTTGCTAATCGTCATGACAGTCGCAATCGACAGGCGGGTAGTCGCCTCATTTCTCGCCTGTGACTGCAGTCGCAGGCAGGC
>JALLPH010000074.1:0-45181 GCA_036939855.1 Cyclotella choctawhatcheeana
TGACAATGACAAATAGGGCTTGGTAGTTGGCAGGCGGCCAAAGCCATCCGACAAAAAAAACATAGAGTAATGCGTACTACATATTATATCTTTTATTCACATGAATTGATTGTGATTGGGTGTACTAGTTGCTACATAAGTCATAACGATACTGGGTGCATTAACTTTTCATTCACATCATTTCTAATACATTGTTCAGAAATAAGCAATTCCAAAATACTGTCTACTCATCTAATTTCTGTTTCTTTAGCGGAGAGCCAGCTTCACCCTCTTCATCTATACCATGCTTCTCAGTCGTCTGAACATCCTCGACGGCCTCTTCTTTTTCTAAACTTGCATCTTCTCCCTTCTCTCCACTCGCAACGTCTTGATCAGCAACGGCATTGTCTTTCTTTTCTTCCTCTCCCTTTTTAGCCGCCGCTTTTAACTTCTCCTTTCCCTCCTTCTTTGTCTTTTCTTCTTTGCGATGTTGCTCGAGAAACTTTTCTAGCTGCGGCATGAACTCTTCAAAATCTAGCTCCTGCCACGAGAGGTACCATCAAAAATTAAGAAAAGGAATATTAGAACAGTCGACTAAACAATGTAACTGTAACTGCTAATTTCAATTGACAATTCTTTCTTTTTACCTGAAGAGCACTCAATACATCCTTGGCAGTAACCGTAGTCCTTCTACCCTCCCTCGCCAAATCATTAGCACACGACGTCAGATACAACACGAATATGCCGCAGGCACGAGTGATGGCCGCGCAAGAATCCTTGCTGACATTGGTCGACTTTGGTAATGCGTTTTTGAGTAATCGGCGGACGGAGGCTGCCGGGGGTTCGAATTCTGGGCTTTCCTTCTTCTGTTGGGGTGCGGGAGGGTTATTGTTTGTGGGTGGTGCTGTGGGGTTGTTTGTGGTGGGTTCAATTTGTTGGGAGGTCATGCTGGTCTGTTGTAATAAGCTTAGTATGGTATTAAGGTATCGCTCCTCGATGTTGTCATTGTGCGAGGTGGTCACGTGTTTGTGTTAGCTTGTGTCGTTGTGGTTTGGTGGGCACGTGGGCGAAGTGTACAAATTTTCTTAATCTATTAGCTTGAAATGGTTCTTATGCCCGTAAGCCCACTAAAATAGCGAGCCGGTGGTCCCGTTAACCATGCGTTAAACTTAACAACCAACCTGAACCAAACCATAAAACCAACCATGTCGTCGAACTAACAACAGATAATGCGGACACAACTAATATCGAAGGGCAGCCTATAACTCCATAATTAAAAAGATGATATCATCATTACAAATCCTGCTACGCTCCATCATCATCTTCCTAACACTAACCCTCCCCAACCTCGCCCAACTATCACCCGAAGACGACCCCACCATCGACTACTACTGCGGCATCTCCTGGGACGAAGCCAACGCCTACTGTCACTTACCCTGCCCCACCGGAAATGACACGACCTGTCCCAACGACGAGTACGGACGAGAACGTCAATGCTACGCATCGGCGGGATGTGCCGCACGAGAGGAAACACTGGTTTGGTACGGGATCCTATCGTTGAATTTCGGTAAGGAACACGTGAAGGAAATCATGACTAATTCCCAAAGCGGGGTGTTTTCGGATAAGGTTATGGAATTCGTGAATGAGGAAATGGGTGATAAAATGGAGATTAATTGTATGGAGATATTGGATCAAGAGTACGATCGACCGTGTGTGTTGGCGGTACTTCCCGATCGAGAGTTGATGGAGGATGTCACCGATGATTACTATTGTGGATCGAGTTGGTCGGATGCCAGTGAAACTTGCCTTTTCCCTTGTCCGTCTCAGTCGAATGATGAGTGTCCAGTAGATAGCAGTGGTCAGAATCCAATGTCATGCTTTGCCGCCACGGGATGTGTCAACAATAAGCAAGCGTCCACACTCGTCTTGGAAGTGAAAATATGTGAGTTTTTGTGCCTCATCTATCTCGACTTCTTCATGTGAATTGAAATTGATGCTTTGTTTTTACTTACCGCCGTATATCCATCCTTCTAATTAGGTGGCATTTACATTCCAGAAATTGAGTCAGGACTATTCACTCCATTAGATCTCGAGAGCGATATAATGAAAATAGTTATTACTAAAGAACAGGCAGCAATCCAAGCCATCAAATCGTCATCCTCCTTCTTTGATGAATTGAGCGGGATGAATGTTATTCGAGAAGATGAGGTAGTCAATCCACCTTCTTCTATGCCAAGTGATGCACCAACTCGTGGGAAGGATGTAGCCATTACAACTTATCTCGATGCGTGAGTTTTGCTGCTGATCTGGTATTATCTTACATGTAATGCATTCTTACTAACAAGTCTGCTTGCGTATTTACATTATTGAAACAAAAATATATAGCAAACCATCGGGAAGTTATGGCCTATTCTTCAGTGTTCGTACACACACCAATATCTCTTCAATACTACTAACTGGAATGTCTTTCCTAACACCACATACTGGATTGTTAGAGTATGAAGTGTATTCGCGGTTAGGAGACCATGCCAATTATCAGGGATACAATTACGAGTGGGATTTAATAGCCAAAGGTGAAACTGTTGGTCAGGGGAGTAAAGATTACACACCTGTATTGAATGAAGAAGTCGATGATGACAGTTTAGGATATGTTGGGTTTACACCAATCCATGTACCGGGGAATCGAGGTTTGAGATCTTTCTATATCACATTGACAAAAAAGACTGCGGATGAAAAAGGGAATCCAATTCCATTATACTTTTCGTCTAGTTTAGTGCCTGAGAATGACGGGAAGAAGGTTTATGGTTCTGTTATCAGTAACGAAGAGTTGGAGATATTAGAAGGAGACGGTGTCTTGGGTATGTCGTATTTTTTCTTGTTTTTGTTGTCCCCAACTCAAGTGCTTTTCTAAACAAACTTCTGCACGTTGAAAAATGCACAAAATGTAGAATATCCTGCCCCTAGAAATCGAAACGGGATATCAGATCTATTTTATCGATATCCAAGGGGCTTTATTGGACAATTTGAATACACTCGAGACGCATGTCATCCTTCACCTAGTGAGTAGCTTGCAATATATCTAGCATCTATTTTGCGTATGAGCGGAATATCTCACACATTGGCTTCATTTTGTAGACTTTTACGGCTGGCCCTGTCCTTATGTCCCCAAAACATTTACCACTGTCAATCCGACAAACAAACCAGTGTCTTTATCTACAGATACAGCATACACTTCAGCAAGAACAAAATCTCCTAATACAGAACCCACAAGTAGTCCAATAGAATTTAGTGACGTCACAATTATGAATGGCGGTGGCACGTTTGTTGTAGAAGACTCTTCTTTTGCTGATGGCGAGTCTCTCGTGGTCACTGACAAAACTACTTTAACTGTAAGTGGCAATGGTGCGATAAATGCTCCAAGAAATAGTCAATGGCCAGCAATTCGTCTCTCTGTGGGTTCAGTAATTTTAGGAAAGTCAGGAGTCGTCAAGGGTTCTGATGTTAGCGAAAATGTGGATGATACAGGAGGAGATGCTATACATCTAAACAACGGCCAGTCTAACAAGTTGACTGCTGGATTTGGTGAATTCTTCGATGGTATCAGAGTCATCGGAGGCAACGGACGCACTGGTGGCGATGCGCTAATCGTAAATGGATTTGGAACTGTAGCCAACATTTACGGGGGCGAGTTTTCGGGAGGATCAGGTGCCAATGAAGATCTTCGCGGTTATAGCCTTCGGATAATGAATTCTGCTACGGCAAACATTCACGGAGGCAACTTTTTAGGTGATGTAAAAGTTGAGCGCAATGGATTAATTGCTTTGCATGGTTGCTTTTCATTCAGCAAAGCCGGCAGGCAAACTAAAGTCACGGGAGTATTCGCAGATGAATCAGAAATCGATATCAACATTGAGAGTGATGGTGGAGATTTGGATTTTGTTGCTGTGCCCGATCAGGAATGTGAAACTGTGCCGTCTGTGGCACCGACCGGCTTCCCAACAATCTCACCACGACCAACTGGTTTACAAACCAATGGAAGTAGAATGCCAGCCTCTTGCATGGATGTATTGATGGCATGTCTTGTGACAATGTTATTACCCATTTTATTCTAAAAAAGATAATAAGTCAGTAATGAAGTACTACCATACCACAAATGAAAAATGAAGTAGGTACTTAGGTAATTCAAAAAGGCGCCAAAAAAGTTCGACAATTTCAATTCCCATTCCCAATTCCCAAACATCACATTCATCTCTCAACCATGATACAATCTACAACCCCACACGAGGCAGCATACAATGCAGATAATGCACACAAGTGAAAGAGAAATTGAATTATGAAACTGCTGCTAGCTTCTCTCCTGCTCCCTATCGCAGCCCAAGAGCGATACACACCCATCAGCACATCTAACATCCTCGCTGAACAATACCTCGATTCTTTGTCTTATGAATCATCCCTCTCCATCACAAGTGACGTTCCAGTGACGCTGCATAAGTACAGCGATACCTCCCAATCGTTTTTGATGGGGGCTGAGCCTGTGCCAGCCTATTTAGGAATGGTGTTGGTGAGTTTTGTAAGGACATGTAATATTACGTTTCGCGTTCCCCTCACAGCTTTTCCTATTACAAACAACACGTCTACAGGTGACTTCGGATTGTACATCTGAAGAGACTAGTCTAGTACCAACAATAACAGTTGAAGGAGATGACATAACAGTAACTTTAGGTGTACAAGACAACATGGGATTCTTGCAAGGAACTACAAGATATGAAACGTTTTGGTCGTATGTGTTTGGATTTTGTGGATTTGATTACTTTTTTAGCTCTACAACTGAGATGAATGTGGCTCTGATAGAGACTGATGCCCCTGTTGGCAATTCAGGGGAGCAGAGTTTCCCTACGTCAAGTCCGTTGGACGTTACTTTTATTGCCGAGACCACTCAAGGTACAGATGGTACAACAGTATCTACTACAACTATGGAATACAGTTACGAATCATGTGGATTCGACTGCTGCACCAACACGGATTGTGATGGATGCTGCATCAGAGGGATTTGTCAACCAAAAGAAAATTAATTTGACCTTTGTGCAGAACCTCCAATCAAACCAGGAGATGGAGAATGTGGAGCAGTTGCGTATAAGGCATTTCAAGCAGATGATAATTGCCCTACAGGAGGTTTACCAGGTGCTGAGGCTGCTGTTCCCGGTCAAGATGTTACCACTACAACAACAACAACAACATTTCAAATTGAAACTGCAAGTTCTTCTACTGTAGCCTCAATGATTGATCAAACTAGTACAAGTGCGACACTTCCTGGCCAAGATGTTATCACTGCAACAGCAACAACAACAACACCAGTTCAAATCGAAACTGCAAGTTCTTCTACTGTAGCCTCAATGATTGATCAAACTAGTACAAGTCCAGAGCAAGGGGAACCAAATCCGTGTGTCAAAGGGAAGTGCCTAAATCCTGAAGGTGTTTGTGAAATCGCTGTAATTTGCCTTAATGATCCCTGTCAAGCAGAAAATAATGGATGTGGCGATGCTGAATGTACTGCAAACTACTGCGGAGGATGCAACGTAGTATGTGATATGGCATCATCGTTTGTCCCATCGACCACTCCTAGTGAAAAACCAACATCTGTGCCTACTTTCGGGCCTGTAACTGCTGCACCATCCTCTGAACCTATAACTATGGCACCAAACACCCCCGAGCCTGCTACTGCAGCACCCATTCAATCTGCGGGCGTCAACATACCTTCAGGTCCAACACAAAACTTATATCCTAACCCCCCGGTAAGAATGTTTTTGAACAAGAGTAATGAATATGAGGCTGCCGAGACTCATTCTTAAGCATGTTATTTGCACTGGCAGATTCCAGATCTTCTTCCACCTACTGAATCAAGTCCTCTGAGCCAACCTGCTTTCGATGCGTACTTGAGTCCTTCGGTAAGTGTTGTTTGTTTCTGAAGATAATGTATACATTCGACACCTAAATAGGCTAACAAATCTTGCTCACAGACAGCATCATCTCAGACCCCCGTAACACCCACGGAGAACCAAGTTGTGAATCTACCTGTTGAAATGGTCCCGGTTCCTGTGCCCGTTGACAGTGAAGATGACACAGTGGTAGAATCACAAACACAAACAACAGAAATAGCCGATGTGGGATCCGAAATAGATGATGTTTCTTCAGATATTTTGGACACACCAAATCCATCAGCCACACCAATTCCATCCTCAAACACAATATCTCGACCTGTTCCTTTGCAAAGAGATGACGATAGTTTTAGCATGAGTATGAGCATGAGCATGGTTGATTCTGAAGATGATGACAGAACTCCTGAACCTACAGGTGCACCTTCAGTCGGTAGGGACAACAAATCTACAGATGTGGTTGGCGACTCCAGTGGCTTCAGAGCAAGTTTCCAAGTACAAATTATTCTTACGTTGCTAGCGATTGTTATTGTGGCTACGTTGATGTCTGGGCAAGAAGGAGGCAATTTCTCTGGATTTGGCAGTCTTTTTGTTGCAGCTGTTGCAGTTACAGCACTGGTCACAAGATCGGAGAAGCCCAATATGCGAAGATCTCACTTTGATACAAGAAAGCTTCAAGACACATGCACGTACAATGTTGAAATACTCTTTGATGGATGCATGAAGAGTGTTGACATCAATGCACCAGCTGCTAGAGTAATTGATGTGGTACTCGATGACTTCGATTCCGAAACGAATGACGAAGATCAATGTCAGACGGACTATTCTGCCAACTTAACGTTTGCAGCATCAAGCAGCAATGAACTTGACCTATCAAGTAATAGCACGGTTCCTGCTTACAGTTATTCAGACTGGCAATGCCTTCGTGCTATTGAGGGAAGACCCTTCATAGATGCGAGTGGCAAGGGCATTCAGGCGGCACCATTATTGGTCGAAAAATGTGACAACAAAATGAGAGTGGAATGGTCTTCTGCGGTGTCTATTGAACTAGATGAAATCATCACGAGCAATGCGACCAAAGTAAATCAAACCATGATGCTTGGCAATGAATGGACCCAGCGAGCCTTAGGCGAGCATTCGTCTATTGCTTCCTTCTCAGCGTTTTCAATTGCGCTCATGACAAATGGTGCACCGAGCTCTTTGGTTGAAGACTCACTTAAGGCAGGAATCGATGAAATACGACATGCACGTGTATCATTTGATATTGCTAGCAAATTGCTTGGAGAATATGTAGTGCCCAGCTCTTTACCGGAGTCACACCACTTATTCAATCATGATTTGACCGAGTTGGCATTAGCTGTAGCTAGGGAAGGATGTGTAGATGAGACGTTGTCGGCTTTCGCTGGTGCTTTTGAAGTTGGAGAGATGAAGAATGGTAACCCCAAGCACTATGGCATCGATCTTGAGTTGGTTGATTTTATTGCTGCTGAGCTACAATTAATCACACTTGATGAAACTAATCACTCGGCATTGGCATGGCGCACACTTAATTGGATCTGCAGCATTGACTATGACGCTTGCTTGGCAGTCGAGGAAGAAGTCTTCGATAGTGCTAAGCTGAATATGAGAATCGAACAACGTTTTGGCAGCGAAACGGCTGTTGCCTCTTTAATGAAGGCGCAGTGGAAGAAAATTTATAGTGCATACAAAATGTTTCATCCGGCAAAAAGTACCTCAGTGTGCAAATCCAATATTAAGGAAGCGCCTGATGAAGGTATTATCAATACCATATCAGAGAGAGTGATGCAAGTGTTTTTATGTCCATCAAATGACTAACGGTTTTCTGTGAAAGAAATATATGTCTTCATAAATAAATATTTAAGTATGAGTAAGAGGATGTTTATCTTTGTCATATGAACCATCTAAATATCAATCTAGTTTCCGTTGTGAATGTCTATTTCAACTTTATTGGCCACTTCTTCACCGCCATTTTCCACATCAAATTCAATGATGATTTTCTGTTCCTTGTTGTCACCATCAAAACAATGAAATGAAACAGGAGGATGGGAGCTCTTCTCGCACACATGCTGCCGTACCCACTCGTAATAGGACGAGATTCGAGTGTATACTCCTATGAAGTTATTTTTAGAGATCAGTTTAAATGTAGCGATGTAAACACAAATGGATGATCCTTTACTCACCTGGAAAATCTTGATGCGCACAACTGTAGCCCCAACTGACGATCCCAACTTGAATATCTTCAGTTGAATCCACTCCAAGTATCACTAATGGTCCGCCTTCATATTATGTGATCGAGTGATTTGAGTATGTTTTCTTGTTTCGAGTATGGCAACACGCCAATCAAAATTGCTCTAGTCAAACAATCTCACCTGAATCTGTCTGACAGCTATCCGTACCTTCTGCTTCTGCACAAAGCATATTTTCAGTCACATGATCCATGTACCAAGCTGGGTCTCCTTGAATCAAACCCTCAGACTCTTTACATTCCTCATTCGACTCAACGTAGACCTCCGCACTCTTTAAAACATCACTCATCTCAAAATTTAACCAATCAATATCTGTATCTCCCCATCCCAACACAGTAACAGGAGAATCGACTTCAGGAACTGATGAGTCAGAGTTCAACTTCACAATTGGAACATCATCTGCTACGGGTCTTTCCAGAAATAATAGCATTATATCACCATCATAATCATCTCCGGTGAAATTGAAGTCTGGATGTGGTAATTGTTCAGATATTTCTATTGCCTCTCCTTCTTTTTCCTTCATCCAATGGTGTCGTCCAATGACAGCGAAAGAGTAAGGGCTCTCACAATGGGCTACGATATTGGATGATTGATGTATATAGTCAATGGAATGATCTAACTTAAACATAACAAAGAAGACCAGATGGATGACGTACCTGCAGTTAGAACTACATCAGGGGCTATAAGACTCCCGCCACAGAAATGTGAATTCTCATGTTGGAACGAAACCATGTACGGATATCTACCCTTTTCAGCTTCGCCTCCGCCAATAATTAGATTTCTTTTTTCACTATCGCCACCGAATAATCTTGCATTTGTCAGCGTCAGTGCTTGGGAGAGGAAGAACGTATGGAAGTAAATATGTACCATAATGTCTGAATTTGGGTAAATGCTTGCGAATCTTGGAAGAAGAGCTGTCTGTTTTATGCCATGAAACAAATGGCCATTGTTTCACAACGCAATGCGATTCACATCTCAATCTTTTCAACGTAATCCCAACAAGATAAGTAACTGATGGATCGTACCCATTCAGAGTTTGGGAGTGAGCGTGAGCATGGTTTCTCTCTCCTTTATCTTTCCGTCTTGGGTCTTGGGTCTAAATTTGGTGGTGGGCATAACATTATTATGTTTCTCTGCAGATGTCCACTACCTCGCCCCCCCTCGCCCCGCCGCGCGCGCCCCCGCCCGCCCCTCCCATCATGCAGAGATAGAACCCATCAAAGACCAAAGACGCGGCTCCCTGAGACAATGAAGTTGTCAGTGATAATAGCATCATCTCTACTCATCATTGCCAATAGAAGCAGTCAGTGCTCTGCTTTCATTACTCCAGTAACATATCATTCTTGCACACAAAAAGTTGTCGCGTTGCCAAGCATTCGACGGCATGCCACGCGATTCGCAAGTCAGAATAAACACATCGAGCCTACTGATAGCACTACAGTAGTATCTCAAGCTGCTTTAATAGCAGGGACGACAATAGGTGGAGGATTTCTTGCTCTTCCAGCAGCCACAGCACCTTGTGGCGCAGTGCCTGCTTCTATTGGGCTGCTTTGTGTTTGGTTCTTTCTTTTTTGCGGAGCTCTATCATTGTCTGATGCCATCTTCACGGTTAAGCGGCATCAAACGCAACATGCCTTGACACCGATTGATGATATTTCATTGTTCTCTTTAGTTCGACATTGCTTTGGCAGTACATGCGGAGGACTTGTAGGCTTACTCTTCTTGCTACTCATCAATGTGACTCTAATAGCACAGCTGTCAAAGATTGGCGTACTGTTACAGGGTGCATTACCAATGATGAGTCGTCAGATGTGCACGTCAATCTTCTCAGGCATTTTGGTTACATTCTGCATATTAGCATCAAAACGAAAGATTGAAGGCATGAATGATTTTTTGACTGCTGTTATGCTAATTTCATTTGCAATTTTGGTTGTACTTGCTGGAGGCAGTGGATGGAGCTCGAATGGACTGATAAGAGCCAACTTCAACTCATTACTACCTTCAGTTTCGCAGATGAATCAAATGCCATGGGCTATACCAACATTCATTCAGCTCCTGATCTACAACGAGGTTGTGCCATTAGTTGCATCACGTCTAAATGATGAGCGTAAAGTACGCAAGGCAATTGTATATGGATCGCTTGTTCCGCTAGCCATGTGTCTTATTTGGACTTGTGTTGCATTAGGAATTGTGCCTTATGAACCATCAGTGATTGCGAGTGGAATGATATACGATCCGTTAACAAAACTCAGTGACATTGTTCTTTCAAAGGAAGGTGGAAAATTGTTTCTCGCATCAGTTAACATCCTTGCCGGCTCTGCAATTTGCACAACTGCCATTGGATCAGTCCTGGCTAGTACTCAGTTCTTAGATGGTGTAATTACAAATGGAATAGGTACCAATATGCAAAGAGGAGACAAAAACAACAAAGAAAAAACTAATGCCACCACAATAAGCAGTCTTCTACGAAAATTCATCACCCATACAGCAGCAGTTGTTCCAAGTACAACTATTGCACTCATTGGATCAAGTCAGTTATACTATCACGCTACCAGTTTTGCGGGAGAATTTCCATGCACATTACTGTATGGACTTATTCCGCCATTATGCAATATGAGGTTAGGTTGGTTGTACAAAAATGAAAATGATAGGCCTCAAAACAGAACAAAAAATTTTGTACTGCAAATTCTCTTGGCAGTAACTAGTTGTGGTATACTTCTTAGTAGCATAATATTCTAAACGATTAATATTTAGAGTGCATTACCACAAAAATGAAACGAAAGGGTGGTCCATTTAAAATATCTAGCATGTTCACAGAATTTGATTTTGTGGTAATGCATCTTACATCTAAATATTCTTTGCTAGAGGTGCAGGTACAAATATGGTCCTTACTATATAATAATTACTAATAAATTAATTGACAAAAGATTTGCTGTTTCTACTTCCTTAAGGTACCCAGGAGTTGATGCAAATATCACTCATAATAGCACTTACATAGATTACGCATAATCTAAAGACACACGACCATATTCAATCATTGTGACAACCAACAATTCTGAAAACGATTTCTTTTACTTCTTGGTAGAAGCCGAAACGTCCATTGTAAAATCATAATTGATTGTGGGTATCATACTGCTCACAAACTTTAAAAAGATAAACAGATACATTTCTACACTGGGTCCCTTACTATCCTCACTATCATTCTCAGCACTTTGCAGATTTTTCACAATAGTTTTCATCACAGCCCCATGCTGGCACGGATGTATACTGGCATGTATCCCACCAACATGCGGATGATGTTCCATGGTAACGGTTTTATTGGCATAGTCTTTAATAACATCTTGCATCATTTCTTCTCCGGTGAGAGGCGACCCGGTGTCGGAGTAGCCCATTAGATAGATCCGCGGTGTTTGATAGTACTTATCGTAGGTAATGGAAAGATCGTAGGTTCGTACCTTGATAATGTTTGAATTATTGTCTGTGGTGGGATGGTTGTTGGGTAGTGTGGCAGCAGCCTCGTCTTGCATCACATTCTCATCTTCGAAATCTGCCATGTCGGCGTACTCATCTTCATCATCTTTTTGTTGTTGTTGTTGTTCTTTTCCCTCCTCTTTTGCTTTCGTATCACCAATTTTCAACTTATCATCCATTTCATCTTCCAATAAATCAAAGTCATCAACAAGTGCCTGATCTTCTCGATTTCTCAATTCCTCATCGCTCAATATTCGAGAAACGAGCCATTCGCCATCTTCGCCGGCGGCACCGTTATCGTCGTCCACGTCCGATACGACATTTTCCAAACTCCCCACACGTACTTTACAGGGCACGCCTCGCGTGACCAGGTATTGCTTGTCGGGGGGTAAATGACCCTTGCGTTTGGAGGGGTCGCCCGCCTCCCATGACCAAGTGGGGCATTTGTAGACGAGTTCGTCTCCGGCGGCGACGAATTCGGAGGGGGTTAGAACGCCGCGAGTGAGGAAGGCGGAGGATTTGAGGGTTGGTGATAGGTATTCTCGAGCGGATTTTAGGTTGGAGAGGAGGCCTGGCATGGTTATATAAATTCTGTGAGACTGTGTTCGGTTAGATCAACAATCAACAAAACGAAGTCGTCGTTGTAAAAAAATCATTAATGAAAATGTGTTTGAGACCAATGGGTATTTATGATCAAGTAATATTGAGATACCTTTATGTGTGATTATCTCTTCTCAAATTCTCAACGTCAACTGCTCGTCAATCGTCAACCCTCATTTGAGCTACCATGCAACTTGTGCACATAGCCCACAGTATCCTCATCGTAATTGTTGCAGCCTCATCGTCTCAAGACAACCATGATGACGACAACGAAAACCCGTGTCTCCTCTATCTAGCACAATCGACCATCCCCCATGCTGGTTTAGGAATGTTCACGGGCACTTCATTGAAAAAGGGGCAGTTGATTGGACGCGTTGGTGGTGAGTTTCATTTCGTTGTTTTCTTGCAGAGTCTGCATTTATTTGATTATCCACGATAATATACATCATAATTTGCGTAGCTCTCTGTACTCAATTCTTTTGCTTATGACATCTCTTTAAACATATTATGTGAAGACATTGCATTCGCCACGACAGATCAAGACTGGCACAACTCCCCACCGGGACACTTCTCCACCAAAAGCGAAGGCGATTACCACTGGCCCCTAACCAATTACGATTGGCATGCCAAGGACATTGGTATGGAAAACGAAGCCGAGGATATTTCCGTCACGGTCACCGGATTCGGTGCCGCGCCCAACTGTCATTTTCGATTACTCAATGCCGAAGAACACATGGCTGAGTATGATGGAGGGGGGTTGAGTCGTTATACGTCCCCGGGGGCGGGGGGGATAAGTACTTGGGTGAATCGTACTACCACCGCCGCATGGGATATAGACGCGGGTAGTGAATTGTTCGTCGACTATGGACCCAATTGGTTCTTGTCAAGACCGGGCGCATTCGGCTTGGTTCCATTGAATGAGAATTACGAAAGAGCACAGCAATTTTTGAATGAGTATGGCAAATTGTTAGTGGGGACGTATGACTTGAATGATTTGGTCGAGGAAAATATGAAGTTGGATGAAGATGCACAACGTGATTTATGGAGCGTCATTAAACATTTCCCGTATGCCACGAGAGAACGACAGGCGTTGCCTGATTCACACAAGGATGCTATTCGTGCAATTCACGGTGATATACAGACCGTGGAGGTGGAGAATTCTATACGATCCACAGAGTATTTGAAACAACATGGAAAATGCGTGGATAATATAGTGCCTGCCAATTCGACTATTCCTCATGCAGGCAGAGGAGCGTTTGCCACACGGTTCATACCCAAAGGTGGACTGGTGGCACCTGCTCCATTGGTGCACATAACTGACAAATCAACTGTTAACATGTATGGCGAGATGATTGGGCCTAATGGTAATTTAGCCAGGAACGAAAGTGAACTGTTGGGAAAGCAACTCATTCTTAATTACATGTTTGGACATCCCAATTCGACCATGCTTTTGTTTCCGTACAGTTCCAATGTTGCTTACATTAATCATCATGCGACAGAGTACAATGCCAAGTTACAATGGACACAAGACTTTGATTTCTTTCATCACGCTGACTGGCTGGACAAACCTGTGGAATTTTTCGAAGATCACTGGACTGCTGGTTTAATGTTGGAATTTGTTGCGTTGAGAGATATCCAACAGGGTGAAGAAGTACTTATAAACTACGGCGAGGCGTGGCAGAAAGCTTGGGATGATCATGTTAAGAATTGGGAGGCGATATCTGTCGAAGAAGATTTTAACAATCTCACACTCTGGACGCATAAGACAGAAAGTAACAGAGGGAAGGCAGGTTATGTCAGAGCTGAAGTATTCAACAATGACTTGAATACACCAATACGAACCATTGAGGAGCAAGATACAAACCCATATCCTCATTGTGTAGAAGTTCAATGCCTAGTCAGTATTGGTCACGATGCTTCATACTTACATGCACCAGAAACAATACCTCTTTTTAAACGTATGTGGACAGAAGAACGCGACAATAATAGTGATGGTGATCTTGTCTTCCATCCCTGTAACATAACATGGCGACACGACAAAAAGGATCTTTACGAGGAGGAAGATGAAGATGAAGAAGAAAACTATCACGGTTATGAATACGATGCAGAATTAAACATTCGAAAGACATTTGAGGATGTCATAATACATGAAGTACACATTATCACACATATTCCTTGGAAAGCAATTAGGTTCTTCAATAAAGCATATACATCAGATATATTCTTGAAGAATGCATTTAGACATGAGATGGGTTTGCCTGATGATGTGTGGCCAAAGGCATGGATGAATCTTTCCCACAAAAAGTGAAGTGTTTAGTGACTTAAATGCTATGAATATCTTGCTAGATTTTGTGAGAAACCCATTAATTTTTTGAAATATGAATGAATATCATAAATAATATATACATTTCTATAGGTTAATCAAACCATAGAAGAAATTCAAGTATCAAGTTAGCACTCAGACAACAATGACACAATCTCATCTTTTTCATTCGCAATAGCATAATCAACAGGTTTCTTCCCGGCCCGATCTAACGCATTCACATCAATGGAGGGACATGAATCCAACATCAATTTCACAATACCAACATTTCCCCCACGAGAGGCAAAGTGTAGCGCTGTCATGTTTTGTCTACCTGCAAAATTTGGGTCAATGCCAACAGTATCAATTAGAAATTTCACCATTTCGAGTCTGCCCTTACGTGCACAGTCTGGCAGTAGCATTTGTATATTATTGCTTAGGGCTGCATTGTGTGCGATGAGGTCTTTTGTGATTGTCAGCAGAGGCGGTTGTAGTTTTTCAGAGTCATTTGCAATCGAACAAATTGTTTCAAGACATTTATCTTTTGTTGATTGCAGTTTGATAGAATCATCCAGCTTGTCTCCAGCTTCGAGTAATGATTTGCTGCAGGAAAGGAATACAGATTTGAGTGAATTTGATTGTTGCTAAATGGGATATTCAATGGAACGTGAAATGACTCACATTATTTCGACAACTGGTTCAAATGAAGTATCATCAGCAGAGCTTTGGTCGGATATCGATTGGACTGAATCTAGTGCACAAATTAGTGCCTTGCAACAATCATTTGTTTCAAGTTCGCCATCCAAACAGACTCGAACTCTGTCAACATCTCTATCCTCCACACTCTTCACAAGAATCGACTTATCAGCGACTAAGGCAGCCCTGATCTCCTCAGCCTCGACATCTAATTCTCCCAACCCTCTCGTCTTTGCCTCCTTGACCAAATCATCAATGCATCCCTCTGCATCGGTATCTCTTTTATCACATATAGTGGGGTCGGCGCCAGCGTCCAAGAGAAGTTTGATACATTGCAGGCGATTGCGGTGTGTTTCATGAAACGATTGAAAGGTACCCCGGATGGCGCAGTGAAGGGGTGTCATTCCTGCTATGCGGTTTTGGGCATTGGGATCTGCTCCTTTTTCGATAAGGACTTGGAGTGCTTCAACTGTGTGCAGTCCGCAGTCCAGTACATGAAAGTTATTGGATGATGTTATCTTCATATATTTCAGTAATGTATTTACAAATCACATACCACTTCCCCACAACGACGCAATATGCAACGCTGTCTGACCAACAACGTTAGCATGTGTAGGTGGGACTCCCTCTTCGACGAGACGACTGATTTCATCAGCCTATGCAAGTATCGACAATGACGTCAGAGGCATACAAAACATGGTTAACGGTAACATCATGTTCTTACGTTATTCTTTTGACTCGCTGATAAAAGGCGGTCCCATTCAGGTGGTGTTGGCAAATCCATGGATGGCGAATGGCGACAGAGACCCGAATGATTTTTACCATATTGAATGCGGCGTAAAACATTTTGGCGGGAAAATACTCCACCGCCTCAAACACATCATACACGCAGTTACCCCATCAATCACGCACCCACTACCAAATCATGACAACACGGCAGCAGAACCACAAGACAAAGCAATACTGGGATTCCTTCTATTCTAATCTTTCATCGCATGCATCAGCTGGTTTATCGGATCCGACAGATCAAAGCTTTGAATGGATCGTAGCCAACTCGCCTATATTGCTGGATGAAATACTAGGAATGTTGTTACCTTCATCGGCGATAGTTGCAGATGATGACGGCACAAGACGACTAAGATCTCTTGAAATTGGATGCGGCGTGTCAGAATTATCACGATGCCTTTTACAAAGACTATTAAGAAGAGAAACTGCCTGCAACGATATTTTATCTTATGAATTTATGGCAACAGATGTAAGCCAAGTTTGCATCAATCATTGCCGACAAAGAGACAATGAGTTTATTCACAAAAACAGCTATGGGCATCTGCATTACGAAACATTAGACATACTCACAACTAAAGCAACACAACTATATAATGTCATTCTAGACAAGGGCACTTTAGATACCTTTCTATTCAGGAGTAAACGCACCAATAAAGGATCTGAACTATACCCACATCTCTTGTTACAACTGTTGAATAACATTCACGCTTGGTTAAAAAATGGAGGAAAATATATAATTATTTCTCCGCGAGGGAGGATTAAAGCAGTTAGGGACTATGTTGGTTTCACAAGTGTCAGACGTATTAGTTTCGATGAAGCAACACTAGGAGGTTCTATTTTGATGCAAAGTAACTCCAATGGGAACAAGAAGAACAACATTTACATTTACGAATGCAAGAGAAACGACTCATACAATTCACAACGAGATGAACCATTTCGGATTGTTGATAAAACAGCCAATGATGAATCAAAGTGTACAAATTGTAACCAGACTTTCAAGGAGTTTAGAGGCAATGTAAAGATAGAAGACCAAGGAAAAATAGTTTGGATTCGAAAATGGGAGAACCATCTTGTGCATTGTAAAGGTGCTACTTAATGGCGGCGGAATGAGGAAGAGGATAATTTCAATTCACATGTGCCTCTTCCACCCTTGAAGGCCTCACATAAAATTGGTTTGGCCAAGTTGAGCATCATCCTAAATAGGTTCTTGTAGCAAATGCATAAGGTAGCTAGTATTTCTCACTTGTCTTACCATAATATTAAGCGAAGCATAGTATTGAGTTTAATTATTTGAACTAAGCAGTATCTATAATAACAAGCTAAAGGATATTTGTTTATATGAATTCTTCACTTTTAATTTTCAGCAAAGAGGAAGATCCTCATCGCAAGCTAGAGTTCATCACTCTCATCATCAGGTGCATATTTGATTGCTGCATCCATTGCCCGTGTCAATTCATCATAATACCACCAAATGGAATTCCATTCTGATATCGGCATCTTTTTAATGTTTTCCTCTCCATCGCCTAGCACCAACTTCTTTTGCAATTTTTCTTTATTCTCATACATATCCTTCAATCTCTTCAGATGTTCACTTAGAAAATCAAAATCCTTTTCGTCGGGCAATCCATTTGCATCCCATAGAACCTCATACTCTCCATTATCATTTTTATTGAAACACATTATAATCTCATCGGGTTCCTCGCCTGCATCTTCATCACTTGAATCAAATCTCCAGTACTGTGGGAATTGTTCTATGAATCCAAAATGCGCAAACTGTATCCGATATTTGTTTATTAGTAGACAATGGGTATATAACAATGCAAATATTTGGATGTAAAGTACAATGCACTTACCATATCCGGTGTAGGCTGACTACTAAACGTTTCACAGTGCTTGAAATCAGCATTACTACATGGATTGCAACGATTATAACTATTGAAAATCTCTTCGCCTAATTTTGTCCGTGAAAGAATTTGAGGTTAAAGAGAAAATTTTTGAGTTCAGGTAATTGAATTACGGACATGTAATTGATTTCAAACAAATGAGAAACTAACCTGGCATTATTGTCCTTGATGCCTCAAATCTAAATGCTTTTCCAACCTTGTCCGGTTTGAAACTCAACGTATTCAACTTCTTGACATCATTCGAATGATTGGCCATATCATAAATAGGTATCATTAGCGTATCTTCATCCCTCGAACTCGCCAGATAGTATGCTCTACGCTCCATATCATCTTCCGGATCGCCATCACATTTCCGTAAATAATTCTTATAGTCATCTAGCCAAGCTTCTTCGTAGGGCGGCAACTCGCCGTAATCCAATAGTTTGGCAAAGAATTTCTTGCCCGCCTTACTCCATTCACCAGGCATGGTTCCCCGTTTTTGCGTCAGCAAGTATCGAATGTACGGTCCATACGTGCTCTCTTCGCCTTTTTTCAATTCTGCCGTCAAGTTCTCGATCTCCTTACAACTGAAGAAGACAGAACTATCATACTTGTCACCGGGACCGATTAAATAATTCCAGGGTATGCGAGCAATAATATCGTCTTGTTCAATGGGTGCCGTACCGGGATCGGAGGATACGTAAAGACCAAACATGGAGTTGGGGTCTCCGGGTATGGCACGCCCGATGCGGACGGAAGGGTGGACGTAGCCTTGGGGATGTGATTTGATCCATTGGATTATGTCGGAGCCGTCGTAGTCGCCGTGTTTGTCTAGGGGTATGGGTGGTAGAGCGGCATGACCAGTAGATACAATTGTTAAGGTGGTTGTTATGGATCGAGCTAATGTGTTTCGGAGCTTCATGATGTGTTTATCTGTGCGTTTTATATTGTATCGGGTGTACCGCTGAAGTTATGAGGCTGAAACTCAACGCTCAACACCACCAATATGCCAATGCCAATTCGCGGCCAAAAATCCAAACTATCCCATGCCACTCATGCCTCATGCCACCGCCACTAATCGCGCCATAAAAAATCTGTGATAAAGTGATAAAGGCGAATCTGAATTCTGAATGAGGAAGATTGCAAGGCTCTAAAAAAGAAGCTCCAGCGAAAGTAGCACACAGCAACGAACGTTCCAACTAAAAAGAAGGTATGGAGTATTCACCAGAGATTATGGTCATCTATTATTCTTACACATACGTCTACTGTGTCACTGTTCAAAAGTTTGTTTTGTATCTGCCAACGCAAAAGGTAAACTTTCACTATTCCCCCTCAATCTCTTGTGCACTTACTTTCAACATGCAAAATAGTCTGATAATTACAGAATTCATGTCTTATTCTGATTTGGGGGAGAATTCTACGAGATGTGATCACGTACCTCTCTTTTGAAACTTGCAAGGTTGTAAAAATATAGAATTCAACTTGACCGAGAACAGATGATGATAACATCAGCTATTTTGGGCTACATCCTATCCCTTCTCTTCATCTAAATGTCCCCGTTGTCTTCTAGATAACTTCTCTCTATCGTGATTCACCATTTCTACATCGTTCGTTTGATTTGTCTGACTGTTGCCCGTCAGTTCTTCGCGCATATCTTTGTCGTGTTTTTGTTTCTCAAATATCTTTATAACAAAATTAAATAATGTTGGGTTAACCAACGTGGAATAATAAAAGTGAAATACAAGTCTTTTTGTTGAAATGTGGAACTCTCACCTCATTCAATTGCTTCTTGACAAAATGTGACACCAAACTCATGCTAACAACACTCAAACATATTCCAATTAAAACCATTTTTCTATGAGTCTCATCATCTACACTAATCTTCTTCGAAGTTTTGGCACTATCACTACCCGTGATTGATTCGTCTTCGGTACCAGCCGAAATTAACATGTCCGTCGAAGCCCCAATGAATACATACATTAGCATTAATGGAACTGCGGCTATTTTGGCTGCCGCAAATTTGTATAGTTGCATGGAGGTTGTACCCAGCAGATAGCTAACTATGCTAAGTGGTAGCACGGGTGTTAAATAGAGGAGACACATTAACTTGAATCCATTGTCTGACACCGCTACAAAATTGTTGTTATTGTTGCAGAGTGAGATTTGATCATGATGAGTGAATTTACAAATGAAAAAAGTGATTACATTCGAAAATAATCAACTCACCAAGATCAATAGCATCAAACAATGGATACTTTCTCCCCCATTTCCTAACCCGATCTCTCATGATATATCTCCCCAGCAGAAAGCAGGAACAACTTCCCAATAACGATCCAGCTGTACTTATGATTGTCCCGGCTACAATACCCCATACCCATCCGTAAGTTACCTTGTAAACATAGCCCCCGCCCAGTGTTAATGGCGTACCGGGCAGTAACAGGACGGTACAGGAAGCGTACACTAAGATAAAAGCGGCAGCACCGGTGCCGGGATGTTCCTTGACCCAGAATAGAAAGTCGTGAATTAAGTCATGAATGGGGATGGAGGTGAATATTCGTTTATCGGCGGGTGACTTGATTGTATCGAAGAGTACGGCACCTACGAGTAGTGTCAATAACAGCTTGACTATTATGCGTTGGGGCGATGTGCTGCCTTGTGCTGGTGATGTCGTTTGAGACGATGAATCTTTATCAGTGACTTCTTGGGGTGGCGGTTTCTCGGGCTTTTTTAATTGAACGTCGTCGAGGCGTTTGAGGAATGCATCTATGCCCGATGAATCCGAGTCTGGAGCTGACGGAACTGTGTTTTGGCTGTGTTGGCGCTTCATGGTGGAAATATTATTTTGAGAATTGAAGGATTCATGAAAATGAGATCACCTTAGAAAGGTAGTAAAGTATTATTTATTAAAGATTACCTGTGATGGCCATTTCACTTCAAGAAGTGAACGTTGCAATGATGTGCAATCAGCAATCAAAGAAAAGCGAACAATCGCACAATATGCACAATCCTCTATCTAGCTCTGAGCTGAGAGTGCAATTAATTTGGTATGGCATCCAGAACTCAGAACAATGAAGTCATCCATCGTCGTCCTCATCACCTTCATCTCCATCTCCTGCCGAGCCTACCACCGCTCGCCCTGCACCACTTCCATTTCACGTCAATTCCAATTCGAAAACTGCTACGCACCCAATCTTAACCCCGACCTCTCCTTAAATGAGGCAAGTTTCGTCATGTCTCATAATTCGGCTACCGGCTATTTAAATGTACATACTGCGAACAATAATAACAATACATATGTAAGTAACACCAAGGATGCAATCAAAACAGCCGCTCTCCATCGAGTGCTGGGACTCTATGGCAAAACTCAGGTAGGAACGGCTTACGAACAATTAAACAATGGTGCACGGGCATTAGATCTACGACCAAAGCTATACAACAATAATTCGATTGGTTTCCACCACGGTGATATGATTGATCTACCGTTGATAACTATTGATTTATCGGAATTCATCAGTGAGGTTAAATCATGGTGCAGTGATAATCCTGGGGAGTTGGTACTTATCTTTCATTCGGAATTGGTCCATGAATTGGGAAACGAATATCTGTCTTCCGTGATTGAATTCAATAATCAGACTATGTATTCTGGAATTGCAGCAATGCAACAGGTTTATGATGAATTACAAGTTCCTTATTTTTCGTGTGAAGAATTGGCTTATTTGAAAGTAGGCGATGTTATGAATATGGCTGATTTGTCACGTTTTGGTGGCGAAGGTTATTTGCTTGCTGTTGATAGACATGATATGTGTGAGTTTTGACGTTTCGTTCTAAGAAGAAATTTGTATTTGATTTGTTCTTAATTATTTGCTCTTTCTTGACAGATGCCTCGTTCTGCGGCAAGGCAAATTGGTCTAAAGACAACCTAGTAACATGCTATTCCACCGACAGCAATTCGTCACAATCTAGCACGCAATCTTTCATTCAATGCACAGACCTCAAAAAGTCAGGTCAATACAAACTCTCGCAATTACAATCCTACGCCAAAGCCAGTGCCAACAATGAACCAACGAACAGTGCATACGAATTAGGGCCCCCAGCCAACATGTATTGGTACCCTTTTAATCAAATACAAGCATTTTGGCAAGTAGATACAGCTTCTGTACAAATTGGTCTCTTACACGGTTCTTCGTTGTTGGATGACAACCGTTTATCGAAGATTAATGCCATTTTGGTTGACATGGTATACAATCAAGAATTTGATTCAATATCTATATTCACTGTAGATAATGTAGCACTAAATGGATTAGCATTGTTCTCGGTGTTAAGGAATGCATGTGGACAAGCAGCAGTATCAGATGAGGATGTGTTGCCATGCGGCAAAGATTTGAGTATGCCCCATTTGAATACATCGCATTCACTCCCGTTCCTGTGGGATGCAGCATTGTGCCTTGCGTTTGGGATTGTGCTTGTTGGAGCGATTGTTATGGTATTTCCTGCTTTCAAGTTAAGAGACGAAGGGCCGCAGGATCATCGTCTTGTTTGTCATGGTCACATTGTTTGAAATTCATACCATTTGCTTGGATAACAGCACTGAAATAAGCAATCCCATCTGCATGTGTTGGTAAAGAGCTAGCACTTAAACTTGTCTAACTTGTTTTCCTACCAAGTGGGTAGTGATTGGAAACTTTGGAAGGGCAGATTTCTGGTATTAACTTTAAAAGGATCAATGTTTCTAGAAGTTAGGTGTTAGGTTATATTAGGGAAGTTTAGCTGAACTTGTTTCAGAAGGGGGTGGTCTCATGTGACGTATTTTATGACGTGTATGACGTCATAATGTCAAGTAATGTTTATCTACCGTAGTTTAAAACTTATAAGGCTCAAGGAGAGTCGAGCAAAATTTCAAAAGTCCAAGTCAAGTCTAGCAAAATTTCAAAATCAAAAGTCCAGTATGAGTCTGAAAAACAAGCCCTGTCCAAGTCTTCTCAATTAGTACATCTGCCTAGATAAATACATCACTTAAACAGTAGACATTAGAATGATACTCTATTCAGAAGTATGCCAAATTCAAGGAAAAGTAGGGTTTACTGTTGACAATATGATCATCTTTTCCCTACCATGTCACATATTATTCAGGCAGAGGCACCTCACAAAGTTATTAAGATCAGTTGTGTGAGATTCTTTGGTATCTCAGGTCCCATGTTATGTTTCACAGCCTTGTCAACTAGATGATGCGTATCTTGCTACTACTGCATTACTATGTGTATATGTTATATGCTGCTTTGTTCTTGTAATACTCTGATACACACCATTTGCTCAATCAAATGGGGGGGCTTCTGCTTCTGTACTTGAAATGATGCACTAATAACCTCTTCTTCAATACTATCTGCTGTGACTTTGCCGACAAATCAATCAGGCAGCTTTGATCATAGGTTCCATTTGAGTTCCTCTGCCCAGTGCAAGAAAAAGGGTGCCATGCTGGAAGATGCATGATCTTTGAATTGTAATAGTTCTCCCATCTCTGTTAGTGAATGTTGATTCTTTTTGTCGATAATAATTGTCTCTTTCAACGCACTCATAGTACATACCAAACAAAGGCATCTAATATTAATGCATGACGGCAGATAAGCGCAATGGACTATCATCAGAAGTTGTTTTGTCGAAATCTTTTACTTTGCAACAATTTCATCAACTGTGGATGATGCATCAATATCAAGTACATCAAATGCGTCCATTTGAATTGCAACAACAAGTGCCTGAGATGAAAAATGAGATTGAGCAAGTTTCATCAAGATGGAATCGTACACAATCCCAGCTAGCCTGAGCTGAAGGGGGGTACAAGCCTGGGGTACACTACTCCTAATAGGGGTTCAAAATGGGCTCATTTGATTGGGCCCTGATGCAGGTCTAAGAAGGGGTAAAATGTGGGTTAGGGGGTTACACTTTGCGGTACCTCCCTGTATTGTAGGACTTGAGCTTGGGCTTGAATGACACATTGGCATTGGCATTGAGAGTCCATCCGACGGCCTTTAGTTTCATCACCATTCTTCACAGAGAGTTTCGTTCAAGATGCTATTAAGTGAAGACTGTACTATGTTTCTTGACCTGTCAAAAGAGGCATCACCGTGACAATACCAAATACTTTGTCATGTCCGCTACTGGCTACTGTAGCACCATAGAACATTGTTCTATGTGTAGCACGCCATTTTTGACGAGACCAAAATGATCAGAGGTACCTACTATGATTGTGATTGTGTTGTTGGGCAGCGGGATACACCTTTTGATCCATCTTCCTATGATCCTTTGTCACCGTCTGCCATTGAATAAAAGAATGAGCTCGATAGTTCCCTACCCTGAAATAGCATTGAAATAATTAATGCAGGGGATGAGTTCTATGTTTTTGGCTGTCGTTTTTTGACTCTCCACAGAGATGAGTGGGGGTGCCTACCTTTTATTGTTCTCACATCACACACAAGATTCAAAATCCGAACTCCAACGTTCACACACAGAAACGCCAACCCCCAACGACTCTTTCCTCTTTCAATCACCGGTCAATGGCAGGCACCGGCAACAACATTAACTCAACATGCAGCAGACAATACAACGCCGTCCTCACTCGGTGGCCATATCCAATGGCAACGGCCACACAAATGGAACCAGCAACGGAGACACCTCACGTGAACAACGACGAGCCGAGCGACGTGAGGCCAAAAAGCTCCGCGAACAAGGCGGCACCAAGGCCAAAAAACGACGAGTCAAACGCCAACAATCCGACCCGGCCGTCATTGCCATGCTAAGCTTTGGACTGTTTGCCCTACTCACATTCGGCACTTACAAATTATTCCATTCCAACAAGTCCGACCCCGTCAAGGCCTTTGGCAACAAACTACAGAATAAGGCTCGTCATTCCAAGGAGGCGTTGGTGAAGAAGTTACGCGGCGTCAAGTACCTCATTCCAGAATCGATGAAACACATTGGCAGCAAGGCATCGTGGTACGCCGAACTACGTCAACGATACGATGCCATATATCCCAAAGATGACGAACGCAGCATAGCCTATGTTAGGGATCAACGTCAATCACTCGGGGTGTACTACCAACATCCCAATGCCAAAACCGATTACGACGTCAACAACTGTCCCGAGTACCCCCCGCACAACTACCCAATGCAATACCCCGTCCTCGAGGTATTGAACAATTGGAGTCCCGACGATCCCACCCCCCATAAGGAGATATACCAGGGGATATGTGTCTTTGATTACCGCACGGAAATACACAAGGCGAATAATTACCGTGAAAAGGAGGTACCGTTTATAGTACGAGATGATCCCGCCGCGGCTCGAACGGCCGAACGATGGGGTGACTCGGAATACATGAAACAACTGCTAATGGGTGAGGAAGATGTCATGAGGAGGACGGAATACAGTCCTAATAATCATTTCATGTATTGGGTGGACAAACGTCCCAAGGATGTAAAGAAGAAAAAGTGGAGAGAGTTGCAGGATAAACGTAAACGGGGGGAGGAAGTCCATGACGGATTTGGTAGGGGTGATCAAGAGGAGATGGCCGAGGAAATGAGAGATATGGAGGAGGTGAAAGAAGTGAAGACTCAATTACAGGTGGCCAAGGATTTGGCCCGGGAGAATCCCGAGGATGAAGAGGCATCCGCCGAAGTGGAAAGATTACAGGTTGTATTACAAAAGGCGAAAGATCGTGTGGCACAAGAAAGTTTAGAGAATTGGGAACCCCCCACGGAGAATTTACGAATGACCTACTCGGATTGGTTGGAACATGCCAATGTCACCGATGATAAACTTGGTCCTGACAATCCGCATTGGTACTTTCGTTTGATTGGTTGTGGTAAGATGGGTGAACATACCGAAGATGGATCATGTGATAAAGGATCAAGCGAGTGGCTGTTTGATGAATTAACTTATTTCCAACCGAGAGAGGGTGAGGAACGACCGTTTTACATGATCAATCCAAAGAAGCAGCAGGGTATCCATTGTAGATTTGGAATGAAGGGTGTTATTGCCGAGAATCATTTTGATTTGTCACGAAATGCCATTAATGTACTGTACGGGCAAAGAAGATACATATTGGCACATCCGAATCAATGCAATAATATGAATTTGCTACCAAAGGGTCATCCATCGGCGAGACATTCTGCGGTGGACTGGAGTGATCCAGATATGGAAGATTATCCTACCTTCGAAAAAGCGCATGTGAATGAAATTGTGATGCAGCCTGGAGATGTATTGTATTTGCCTACTAATTGGTTCCATTACATCATTTCTTTGGGGTTGAATTTTCAATGCAACACAAGAAGTGGGGGTCAGAATTTGTATAGAAAAGAGATAACAGACTGTGGCTTTTAGAGGAGACAATTGCATTGCTTTATCCAATTTTAAATCTTAGAAGATGTTATTAGTATGTGCTTAGAGGAGAGCAAGCTCTTGTATCTACCTACCATAGACTTGTAGCTTTGTTTGTGTTGATGAGATTGCCTGCTTGGGTACTTCATCATTGTAGTTATGGTATGGTTGGTTTGCACTGGTAGGTATTCCTTTGCTGGTAGCTAAAGGTAATTTTATCAAAATAAGTTTGAGTGTACCTCTTTTATCGTCGTTTATCAACTCCCCGCCCTCCGAACTTGACCTTGTCCTTGTCGCTCTTACTATTATTTCTTCGCTGCGGATGAGCAGTGCTTCCTCCAGAGCAAGTTGTTCATTGCTGCGGCTGCTGACGCTGCTAACATTTATCATATGCACATTGCAGTTCAGATTGTTTCACTCATATGTTGATGTGTCAGCGGTCCACCATGACTTCAACCACTTTGCCAAGACCTCAGGCCAATCCATCGAGGACAAACAAAAGCGCAGTATCACAAACACGCACTCATATCACCACAACGAAAATAACGTGACAGATGCCATCGTTTATCTAGCTCAATTCAAAGATCATTCGACATACGGAGTTCAATACGATGCGGAACATAATGCTCTCTCTGGCATATCCAAGCTGAACCGAAGCCTCCATCTCCAACACATCAACTACGTGAATTACTTTCCATCCTGCGATGTCATCGTCTTTCACGATGCCACAGATGTACCCAGTGAACACGACAGGTTAGTCCTTTCTAAGAATCGACCACGAGTGCAATTTAGACAATTGGATGGAAAGTGGTGGGAGCTCCCCTATGGATTGCAAGAGAGGGATAAATGGAGGTGGAAACGAACTGCATTTTCCGTGGGTTATCGTCACATGATGAGATGGATTGCCGTTTTGATTTGGGATTATCTTCATGAAGAGGGCTACACGCACGTCATGGTGAGTAACATGCAATTCATTTGTAAGGTCGTGTTCCGTTTTATGATGTCCTGATAATATCGAACTTTTCGAACTTCATGGATATTTTTTCTTCTCAAGAGGATGGATGATGATTCCTATCTGCACAGCAAAATTCAATACAATATGTTTGATTTCATGCGAAACAACAATAAACGATACGGATTTCGAATGCCTGTGGTAGAGGATGCAAACGTACCCTATCAAATGGTTCAAACTTTTCTCAATCAGCATCCTAATTCCACAAGCCAGGAACAGATCGAAACATATGTGCACAATAAAGAAGTTGCATTTTATAATAACTGGTTTATTGCTGATATATCCTTCTTTTTAACACCACCGGCATCTTTACTTTTGGATACAATAGACAAGTCCAAAATCATATACACCAATAGAACGGGTGACTTGGCTATCCAATCTACGGTCGTTCGATTGTTTTTACGCCCAGATGAGATTGAATATTTTCGCGATTTTACATACGAACACATGACTTTGTGTACGAGAGACAAATGTAGAGGTTGTCCTCAAAATGGAGGCGTTGCGAGAGGTATAGGGGCTCATACGGATAAGCAATGGCACTATCAGGTTGGTGGAGATGTATTACGCCGTTTTAAAGACAATATAAAGTGTGATGTGTCCTTGAAGAAAGATTACATTGGTGCAAACGATGTTGGAGATTGTATCCAATTGCGCTCTAGTTGGACTCAGTGTGGATATTACATGAGGATGTTAATAAATACCTCTTCGAGTAAAATATCATAATATCTGACCAGTAGAGAAAGAAAACCCTCTGTTATAGCATGACTTCTCCAGGTACCTTATGGATGAAGTCATTATGAAGTTCATAATCTACTACTTTTTAACCTAGACACCTAGGTACCATCTTTCGGAGGTTGGTTTCCTGAGTTTCCTATCATCTCTATTCAGGTACAAAGCTCTGTAAACCAAACTCTCAAAAGAAGGACCAATCGGTCAAATTTTGACAGAAATACCCCGTAAAGCACGTAAAGTCAAGTAAAGTATGACTTTTCTATTCTCACCACTCACCACTCACCACTAAAAAACAGCTTTCAACTCACAGGCACAGCATGCACAGCACCAAAAAAACCCATCTGCTGGATACCCAATACCCAACCACCAACCTACCAGCAAACTAATCTAACCCACGACTCTGGCTACTTCTTAGCCCTCTCCACTTATTATTTATTCTGATTCTGAGTGTCCATTATTTTCTCTCGACCAGGAGAATCAAATGATCATGAGCACAATCCAGTAACGCATCCCCCCTCTCATACTAACATGCCTTCTCACACTACCGGACGGAATACCCTCCATACGACAACCCTAGCTTTCACCTATGATAATAATGAATACAAAAAGGACGATTACCGTAGGAGCAGCGTTGGTCATGTGGATGTAAAGATTGCACATGCATCGCAACAATCGCATAGAGCATTGACACGACAACCTTCGTCGGAGAGTTTAGTTAGTTTAAGTGCCTTACAGAATATACAAGATGTAATGGGGAGTAGTCGTAGAACGAATGAGATGAGTTTAGTTTCTGTTCAGTTTAAACCGAATGAAGCGAATTCTTTGATGAGCAGCAGACGTAGTGGATCCAATTCTAGAAGTAGTGTTGGGTCAAACGATAATTCAAGATGTTCTAGTTACTCAAATGAATCATTTGAATCTGAAAATGAAAAGGAGGGAAAATGGCATAATAGAGTTAGCCAACTCTTTTCGAAACCATTTGCGTCAATCACTAGAAATGGCAATATCAAGCAACATGGAGAATTTACGACAGAGACCAAATCTGGTGCATCTTTATCGAGACCGAAAAGACGAGTTTTGCATAACAGTCTTGATTCCGCAGAAAGCATTAGTGAACATTTGGTCAAGATTGAGTTACAGCAAACAAAATATGTAGAGAATAGAAGGCAAGCTATAGACAATTCATGCAGTGGTGATGTGATGAAACAACCTGCTGTTGAAGTAATAGAGGGAGACAACTCCGAACACAGCATCACTAACATAGAAGAATCTCCAGCAATAGTACCCTCTCCAACATCTGGACAAGATATAGACCTCAACAATGCTCTCATTAACATGTTGTATATTCAACAAAATCCCCCGGAGAATGCTGATGAAAATGTTGAACCCGACGAAATTGACCTTATACAACGTACTTTTGAAAAAGCATCGAGACGTGCGTCGTTTCAACGTAGTGTCACAGAATCCTTCAATAGTGCAAGGAGTGATGCTGAAAAGATTCAGAAGAGTATCAGCGATCAACCAGTCGATTCCACAATGAACATCCATGAAACTGATGAAATTCAGATCGCCAGTGAAAGCAATAATAATAATATGATGCAGACGACCGATAAGTCTGCAGTTTCATCCATGGCTTCCTATGCATCACCCACAGGTCTTGCACTTGTACGAAAGAAACCAACATCTGCATCTCCCGGCCAGTTTGGCCTCAGTTCCTTCACTAATATGGCATTGGTCCAGACACCGGCCTTGCAAAGAAAGCCTTCCATGGGGTCAATGTCTTCACTAGGAAATGAGTCCATAAATCGTATAGGAGTGAAGGTTGAAAATTATTCGAAGACACATTGCAACGAACCAAAAGGCAATGAACTTATGTACGACAAAAAAGATATTGATACAGATGAACAGCAGCCATCAGAGAGAAATGATGCTAAACCTGGTGATCAATCATCAATAACAATGGGAAGCTTGATCAGTGATTTGCAAAAGACTCTCACAGAAGACTACCAATACGAGAATAGAAATATCACCCGCACATCAGTAGTTGAAGCATTAGATATTTCCAGAAGGAAATCTGGGACTTCATCACTCACACCTGGAACATTTTTTGAAGCACTAAAAGAAGCAGTAGAATCTTTTGATGGCTCTGATGCAAATAATGATGAGGGTTCAGTTGCTCCCGAGAAATTTTTAGATGGGCCAAAAGATTCTTTTGATGACTGGGAAGAGAGAAACTTGAATGACGATGATGTGTGTGATTTTGATTCAGGGCTGGCCTCGTTTACTTTAGGAATGACGCTCGGACATTTCAACTGCCACGATGAAGTATTAGGAAATGTAAACACAGATGAAGATGACGATCATTATCTGGCTGCAAAAGCGTTCATGGGACTCGGATTCGCCGCCCAACTGATAGGCGAGAATGAGAAAGCACTCGATTGGTACATGAAAGCTTTACAGTTATTGGAGTCTGAGATTGGTACGGAAAATTCTTCTTTAGCATGTCTGCATTATATAATTGGAGTTGTACTAAGTCAAGAAAAAAACGAGCTTGAAGCATCAGTCCATCTCAATAATGCACTTGGCCTTCTACAGTCTATTGAAAATGCTGATGAAGCAGTACGAGCAAGTATTCTCTCAACAGAGGGAATGATATTCAGTGTTCTTGGAGAAGTCGAACGATCTATAGATTACCTCAGAAAGGCACTGCTTCTCCGTCAGACTTTCGATCTCCATCACGCAACAATCATGTATGAAATGGGTACACTCCTCGCTCAACAAAGGAAATTTATACTTGCAGTCAACTGCTATTTGCATTCCCTCTCCATAAGAGAAAAAACTGTTGGTAATTCATCGTTCGTTGTTATGCAGACCCACTATAGCATTGGTGTAACACTTGCGCAGGACGACTCTCCTAAATCATGGGATTCTGCATTGATGCACCTTCACAGAGCACTCCAGTTATGTGGGGATAGTCACATCCAATCTCCTATAGTCATTCATGCAATTGGTGTGTTGAATGAGAAAAAAGGTGACTATCATACCGCGGCCAACTGGTTTTACAAGGAGCTAAGTACAATTAAGCTTTTGTATGGAGAAGGTAAGCCAACTGAATATAAAGCTTTTTCCTGACGCTTTCTAACTCATGCTCTACGTTGTTTCATTCAGATGACGAGAGAGTTGCGATGTGCAGCAATGATGTTGGTTCTGCCTTCTATCAAATCGGCAAATATGGTATTGCTAACCAGCTTTTCGAAAATGCTCTTCGTTTTTTGCTGACTAATGTGGAAGATGATCAAAGTCCTGAGGTTGCTGATATGTTGTATAAGATTGCTAGCTGTCACGAATGTCTTTGTGAATACAATGAAGGTAAGTTGATGCTGTATATTCCATATCTTATAGTGGTGTTTTCTAATCCCCCCCCCCCAATTTCACTAAAAGCACTCGGCATATTTCAAGAGGTGAAGCAAATACGTATAGCTCAGGCGGGCGTGGATAGCAGCCCTGTGATACAAACAATGCTTAGAATTGGTAACATTCAATTGGCAAGAGGAGAAGCAGAAATGGCGTTAGAATGTTTTAACGAAATAGTGGGGTTTGGATACACTAATCAGGAGATAAACAGCATTGAAGTAGCTAACGCTTTCTACGGAAAGGGCTGCGCTCAATTTATGCTTTACCAACTTATTGATGCTATGAAGTCGCTAAATGAATCCTTGAACTGGAAACTAGTGGCATTGGGTGAAGATAATCCGGGGTTAGCATGTATCTTTTACCAGAGTAAGATTCCTCGAAGGCATATTTACGCAGCATTGTTTTCACAATACTCACAAATCCAATTCTTTACAGTGGCTCACGTTTACCTCGAGCAATCTGAAGAAAAGGATGCAATATTTTGCTTTGAGGAATACTCACGTTTGTTGAGATTAGATCAGCATCGAAATCTTGAAGACAATGCCGAAATCTGCCGCACTTCTGGATTAGTGTGTAAACTGAAAGGCGAATTAGACAATGCGTTTGAGCTATTCGCCCAAGCATTGGCCATGTATGAGGCCCTGTTTGATCAGCAAAATCATGAAAAAATTGCAACCATCCACTTTGATCTTGGTTGTATTTATGCATTGAGAGGAAGCAATAAAAAAGCACTACAACAGTTTCAACGGAGCTTAGATATGCGAAAGCAACTACTTGGTACGCATATTGATGTGGCAAATGTGTTGTTTGAAATGGCTATGATTTTTCAACGAGAGAACATGGTAATACCAGCCATCATGTGTTTAGAGGAGTCTGATTCTATTTGGCAGGCAAAATCTGCTGGCTGCAGCGAGAAGTTGACATCTGTCTGTCATAAAAGCGGTAAACTTTGGAAGTCCTTACTGCGGTATGGAGAGGCTGAGGGTCTATTTGAGAAGGCGCTAGAACTAGCAATTTCAATTCATGGTCAAAAGCACATGGTAGTTGCGGAAATATTATTGGATCTTGGGGAGTTACTCCATGAAACTCACAGATATGAGCAAGCCATTTTTTGTTTTGATGAATCTCTTGGTACATATGTATCACTATTTGGTACAGACGATATCAAAGTTGCATCTGTCCTCTACCGTAAAGGAGTGGCAATGATGTTTGAAAACAACATGGACGAAGCGTTGACGTGCTTCGAGCGTGCCCTTAAAATACGCCAGATGACACTTGGGCATGTCGACCACGATGTTGCAGACACGTTGAATACCATTGGATACTGTTATCTTCGCATGGGCAATATAATGGGTGATTGTGCTTTAGTTCCACTGACAAAAGCTCTAGACATACGGCGAAACCTTGATAACAAGGGCAAAGTCGTCTCAACGCTTCAGAACCTGGCAAGTCTCCATAAGAGAAGGAAAGAGTTCGATCTGTGTATTGAAATGCACTCAGAAATCCTTGCTCTTCGTCAGGAAGAGTTTGGTGAGTACAAATTATTCATTCATTACTTGAGGCACTACAGTTGTGAATTTATTTGACTCTATCGTCTTCCTCTTCTCAAGGAACCAATGATGAAAAGGCGGCAGAAGCGTGGGTGAATTTAGGCAACGTCCAGACAAGCTCCGGCCGTTTAGTTGAAGCAACCATATCATACGAAGAAGCACTGAGAATACGAACTCTTAACGGTGACTCCTCAATTGCCCAGGTAGTTTTCAAGTTAGGAGTACTCAGCTCTCGTCAAAACAATTGTACCAAAGCAAAGCAGCTGTTTGAAGAGTACATTCGATTACGTGCTGAGAAGGATGATGATCCAGACCAAGAGGTAGCCCAAGCCCTGACACTCATAGGAGATATTCAGTCAACTAGTGGAGAACGATCTAAGGCAAAAATGAATTGGTCATCAGCAATAGAAATATACTCCAACTTGGGATATCCAGAGGAGCACCCAAAGGTTGTGAAATTGAAAGCGAGGCAGAAGAATGAGGCATGGTTTACAAACAGCCGGCTGAGAGGCATGCAAGATGTGATTGATGCACCGCGATCGTTGTTTAGTCGGCTGTCTGGACCAGATAACGCTGCCAAGTGAAACACACAGCCCCATATCAAATCACATAGCTGAGCCTTTGTGCATCAGTCAACTGGTATGAAAAGTGTGTTTTAAGAAGACACGTTACCTCTAATTTGCATGAAGAAGTGTATATTATTTTTTCGTTAGTTTACAGACAATCTCCTCAGTTCTCAATTATGGTTGGTCGTGTGCCAACCCTGTTTTAGAAGTAAATTATGATAACTTGTTCTCTGATCCCCAAATCTATCAGGATAATGCTCTCCCAATAGAACATTGCCCCTTAACAATCCATCACATGGATGAGTTCTCTGATGCTGGACCGAATTTTGATCCAGAGTTGCATTATATACCGATTCCTCTCCACTTGTACATTCCAATAAAGTGCCAACGTCAGAAGAATCTGTAGAGCAAATTGCAATATGATCGCCTGAAGAATAGATGGTGTCACTACTGTATTTTTTGGGACATCCACTCATGGATGATCCATCACATGTACCAATTAGAGTGCAAACATCAGGATGTTTCATGTTCTCTGGGTGGTGAAGTGAGTACCAATTTCCCTTGAATCTACAATCCTTGAATTGATAGACAGAGGAGTAATTATCGGTATCACTGAAGGGAACAGAAACTCTATCGCCTGGCTTGTAAGGGGAGTGAGCACAGAATGAATGAACATACGCCTCGGAGCATGTGAAAGAAAAAGTTCAGAAGATTTGAGGGTGTGATATGTGTTCATAGATACATGTTAAGTCAACACAGCAATTTTATGAAAATAGTTGATAAAGAAATTGGAAAGGTTAAGATGCTGTGAATTGCCTGAATCAGTCCAAACATACTCACTCTTGGTGTGAAACACAGGGGACTGGAGCCTATATTGTAACCACAAACAACTCAATAGTCAGGGTGCAGTGAAGGATATTACTGATGAATTCAAATCTCAACCTTGCAAAACCATTCATTATACCACAGGGGCCTGGAATCTAAATTTCAGGGTGTAGTGAAGGATATGCCTGATGAATTCAAATCTCAACCTTGCAAACCATTGATTATACATCTGATGAGACATTGGAAAGGTTGAGATGCTGTGAACAGCCCGAATCAGTCCAAACATACTCACTCTTGGTGTGAAATGCAGGGGCCTGGAACCTGAACAGTCACCCCCCATGACTCAATAGTCAGGGTGTAGTGAAGGATATGCCTGATGAATTCAAATCTCAACCTTGCAAAACCATTCATTATACATCTGATGATAGACCCTCGGCGTATGAAGACTCCCGTTTGTGGTTAAAGTGTCTAGGTAGTAGATATAATGAGTACCTAATTTACTATGTTGTTCTGTTCTGGAACCTGAACAGTCACCACCCACGACTCAAAAGTTAGGGTGCAGTGAAGGATATGCCTGATGAATTCAAATCTCAATCTTGCAAAACCATTCATTATACATCTGATTCTGATGAGACGATGGAAAGGTGGAGATGCTGTGAACAGCCCGAATCAGTCCAAACATACTCATTCTTGCTTCTTGTTGTGTATGATAGGGAGTTGGAGTTGGAGGGATCACAAAGCATGTACAGGTTAATTTATACTATTTTCATGTGACATTATACACCGACCAACCCACTTGAAACATGCTCAATCAAATCTCCAAGATCGTCACAGTGCTGGGGAGTTGTAGTGGTTTTTATTTGATGTGCAGAATAGCAGCAGAGAAAGAAATGCTGCGGACATGCTGATGATGGATTCTGTCATGGTTTGATGCAGACCTGATCTTGTTAGAGTGCACTGATGGTCCGCTCTAAGTAGCCCCCAAGGTCACTGCAATCTTAGATCGTTTGTAGCATTAATGTCAGAAGCGTAATACTTGATTATCGAGAGCCTTATATTTGATGGATGCTCTTTACTTGAAAGTTTGACAACTGATGATCAAGAGCTAGAGGACATTTTAGCATGACGCCTTCTCATGAAAACAAGAAGCAGCCACAGCATCTTAAAAAAGGAATTTAAAGGTTTGTCCAAGATGAGTGTTCCATTGATAGAAGAGTGATAATGGCATTGTTTGTACTTGTGCTTATATAGTCATGATATCTCGATACATATTCATATGTACCAATATGGCTGATGCAAACTTTTACACATAATGGAGTGCAGTTTCTGGCTTTTTGATAGGAGTGCAGGACAAAAATTTGGCAAGAGCTTTTGTGTCTTTTGTTCACTAAGTACTGGAAGTACAACAAATGCAAACAATGAATTATTAGCAAGAGGGTTTATCATTCTTGATATATCTGAAGTTATCATGGTTATTCTAAGTACATTAGACTACAGCACATGAACTACACAAAACATCAAAACCTAGTCTTCAGTCTTCAAAATAGGTCTTGAAGCAAGACTAAGAATACATGATGTTCCATTAGCATGACCTATGTTTCTGCCCAATCTCATATCTTTGAAGAAGAACAGGTATGAATTAGTTATATCTGGAAGAAAATACATGAAACTATAAAATATACAACAAACTATGACTTACACCCATTCATCCCCCACCAACTACCCCAACTGTTCTTAACCAAATAATAATCCATGGCACCCTCGGTTGAATCACTTGTCTCCACAAACTCGGGGTCACTCCTAGGATCATAGTGACCATAACCAACAGCTAATATTCCATGGTCAACTTGATCCTCGCAACTTTCATCCATAACACCACTGGAGTAAAATTGCCAATTCATCCCCCCTGCAGTGACAGCAACACTCACTGGCTGAGTGGCTATAGCAGCTGTCAGTGCCTCATCACTTTGGGTGACATTCACATATTTGGCAACCTTGGTATGAGGAAGAGGATCACAACATGCCATGTACTGCCAAAATAATTCAGCATAGAGAGTTAATGGATTGGGTGCATGATGGTACGAAACAGCTCATATGACAGTTTAAACAACTCACCCGTTTACAGCCAAAAAACCAATGACGATGCATTGCAAAGGGGTAATCGTCAAGAGAACAAAGGCCAACATCATCTTCGTCATATTGGAATGCATAGCTCATTAGCCCACCACCACATCTGAAAGATTTTGCATCGAAAAATGTGTTCTGTGAGTTGGGAGACATACTCAAACTTGCCACGCAATGATGTGCACAAACAAACATACCCCATATCTGTCAAATCACAGTCAATCAACTGTTGGATACTCAGACTCGTCAAGTTCCCTGTCTTAATAAATCTAGCCCCTTCAATAGCACCGACAGCACTAAATGCCCAACACGCTCCACAAAACCTAAGTACGACATAAACATAACATGAGCTCACTTTTCCCACGTATTACAATAATGAAACATTGGCATAGAAAACGCATTTCTATCGCGCACCATTGATTTTTGACATCCGTCACTGCTCCTCTTTCCACCCAGTTGATTTCATCGGGAACATCAGCGACAGTGGAAGTATCAACATCATCCTCACTAAGTAGAGACTCTTGGCGAAGCCTACGTTCACTTGAAATCAATTTGCCATTATCTCTGCCTTTGTGCGTAAAGATGCCAGGACTGTACTTTCCAAGATGCAACTTCTGTTGAAATTCGTCATTGGTTAAGTCCGAGAAATCATTGTGTTTGAGTGTGAAGGAGGATGGGTGTGAATTATGTTTTGTGATATGCGCTATAATATACCCAATAGAAAATTCAGAATTCAGTCATGGATTACGAATTACGACGCGAATGGTGAAGGGTTACGTACCATGATTCTCCAACCACGTTAGTTTTCTCTTTGCAGCCTCCTCGACACTTTCATATGCTCTCTCAAACTTATTCTATAACAGAAATTACGGTAAAAGGTTAAAAGAGGGTATGTCCACAAATCTTGGAACAAAAGAAAAGTTCTTTGATTTGCTTACCTTCCAATCATCCCACAATAAATGCTACACAAGTAAACATTTTGGCGTAGATAACATAAAGGGATCAGTACCGCCCATCATTCCTTAATCAGATGATGCAAATGAATCAATACTCAAAACTCACAAGTTCTGCAGTCGGATATGTCGTCGAAAGAACCACATGAGGAGACGTCGTTTGAAGGTATTCTTGGATGGAGAGGCCGGATGCGATGAAGTCCGGATGGTGGGATGAGGCCACTAAGACGGCATTTAGGATGAAGACGAGGCAGAGCGAGGTGGATATCATGGTTTTGTTCCTTCAGAATTATGAATTCGAGAAGTTGTGGGTTGTGGTGTCACTCACCGTATCACGTCCTCTTTCTGTTGACATAATGAGCCATTCCCAATAGTGGGCATAAGAGATTTTCGGGCAGTGGGAAGCCTATTATCGGGCGAAATAATTTCGGTTTGGCAATTTTGCCCCCTAACATACCTTTGGACGAATAAGGCGGGAGAAGAGAATTCGGTTGCCTTTCATTCTCTAAATTTCATTCTTGATCTGAGCTTTGACTGACATTATGCTTTGTTCAATTTCAATGTATTTTCCTAAGCGAATAGGCAAAATGCTGTCCAAAGTGAAGTTCAGACTAATACATACAAGCTCACCAAGCAAATAGCATACTCCACCAGTCATAGATTTTTCAAATATTATGTAACATTATTTTGGATGGATGCACGTGAGAGTTGTTGCTTTCTCATTGTTCCTCCTCAATTCTCTTACTGCAATCTGCTGATCGTTTGAGATTAAGATAAAACGATTCATACATGATTGTTGGAAGAAATGCTATTTGAATATGTGAAGTGCTACATGAATATGTATCGGACCAGTTATTGTGCAAGAGGTGTATGGTAATCTATTACATATCTACTAGTGCACACTAATATGAAATGTTATGTCTTGGACTTCTTTTTACTCAGTCGCTCGTCACGAAGTTGTTTCAGCCTCACTGACAAATCTTCGGGCTTGACCTTAACTTCAATCTCCTCTTCTCCACGCAATATTGTTAAACTTAAATCTTGTCCAATTGGAGCCTGATCTATGATGAGATGTGCATCATCGGCGTTTGCAACTTTTTGACCATCTATTTTTGAAACAAAATCATACTTTTTGAGACCTCCCGTTGCTGCTGGAGACTTTCTGAATACCTGCACCAAAGAGTAGAGATGTTTACACATTTGAAGGATTCCTCTATTAAAAATCAGTTTGGCAGTAAGGCAGGACATACCTTTTCTATCATGACACCATCCTCCTCTGGTAAATTCAATCCATCCTGGGCCTGTATCATGTTATGGTACCGTGCCAAAGTAGGATTGACGGTAGACATCTGAACACCAAGATAACCATGAGTAATATGCTTTCCTTCGTACAGATCCTTCAACATACCCATAACCTTGTTTGTTGGAATTGCGAATGATGTACCTTCCATATTAGCCCGGATGCAGGTATTGATGCCTACAATATCACCACTTTCGACATCAACTACTGTTTAAATCAGGATAAAGATGATGAGGTGAAGGTTGTTACGAGTTGAAAATCAAGGCTGAATAACATACGTGGACCGCCTGAGTTACCAACATTGATTGCTGCATCTGTTTGGATGTATTGTAACACTCCTGTTTTATCCGGTATACCAACAGCCTTCGGACAGCGTTTGAGCCCACTCACAATTCCGATGGTGCACGAATTGTCAAGGCCTCCAGGGCTGCCAATTGCGGTAACCTTTGTTTCGCACGAAAAATGACAACAAATAAAAATCAGCGCAGTATGATACGACAACAACATGTGGTAAAATAAACTGCACTTACAAATGTTCCGACCTCAAGCTTATCACTGTCCCCAAATTCAGCAACGGGCAAATCAGACACCAATTCATTCCCACTTGCCACGTCCTCTGGTAATATCTTGAGCACAGCAACATCCACAATTTCATCATTGCCAACCAATTCAGCTTTAAACCGTCTTCCATCTGTCAACAATACATTAATACGCGATGCACCATCTACTACATGAGCATTTGTCAATATATGAAACTCATCATTGATTCGAATGATTATTCCGGAACCCTGTCCAAAATCAATGGCAGCATTGTCACCATCTACAACTTCGGGAATGCCATCGTATATATCGCCTCTATCTTCGTCACCATTTGTTGTTGCATCAGAGTCTAAAACGTCAGTTTCGGTTTCTACACGAACAACGGCTGGACCAACCTTTTGTACAGCTTGAGCCACCAGTCCCAAGGGCTGACTACTTCTATCTAGTGTAGATGGACGATTCAGCCTCATTGATGGCCGATATTTTTTATAGAATGCACCTCTTTCGTTATTGTTGGCACCACGTTCCACTCCAGAAGTTGACGTAGAACTGCTACCTTTACCAAATCGCACCTCAAAGGAGCCATCTTCGTCTAAATCTACAAATTGATTCATTACATTCCCCGCTAAGAAGGTAACTACAAACAGGAACACTGCATTCTTTAGTGTTTGAACAAATATGGCTGCCCGTTTTCGACGTCGCGACCACTTCTTTTGTTTTAATTGAGTGGTTGTATCAATATCATTGGTTTCTAAATCATGGAATATTGGTTTGTGCCGTTTTCTTCTGGAGGATGTACTATTGAGTGGTTGCTCTGACGGTTGGGTATTTGTTGGTTCGATAGTATCTTCTGTGGGTGAATGATTGCTGTCTGAACTAGTTTCATTGAATGGTGTATTTTGTACAGCTGTAGCATTATTTTCATTTGATTGTTGTCGAAATCTGGCACGTAGTCGTTGCAACCACCCCTTACTTGATTTTGCCTCTTCATGTTGTACAAGATCGTCTGCAACAGACTCTTCGGCATCTGCCACCATTGCTTCTTGCTTCTCTACATTATCTTTAACTTCTTCTACATAACACTCTACATCAATCACCCCATCATCATCAATCTCACACTCTTCCGCCTTCTCCTCTTCTGATACTTCCGTAAATGTTGATCCTTCTAGAAAAATGGGATCAGAGCTACCCTCTCTCGAGTTAGGATTGAATGTTGACGACACATCCACATTATCATCACCCGTGACGTTATTGCTGCCTTGTTTCGTTCTAAAGGAAGAAGGGAGGAGGTATTTAAAGCTCGTGACCCAACCGTTATTGCTACTTTCCTTGTCCAATTGCTCCGTATCATTACTTATATTTTCCGAGTCGATTTGTGTTGTATTTCCTTCATCGATTGCAGATGATTCACTCATAGACAGAGGAGAAAATCCACATATTTTCGTCAATGGAATGGATCTTGTCGAGGACCTTCTTTTATATGTGTTACATTCTATATTTTTACACAATGGTTGAAGAGTAGCTATCGGTGATGATGTAGGCAATGAAAACGATTGGATTGGATGTATTAATATAAGTGTTTCTACTGAGACGAGGCATAGAATAATGCGGAGCATTATGCTAAAAAGAGGAATGCTGCACGGGAGAAAGGGCAAGAGAGATGTATCAATCTTGCTCTGTCCGCTTCTGTTGTGGCAAGCTACTGAGCCGCTGGCCGCTGTAGAAGTGAGCTGTGAAAATTACCTTATCAGCTCCTCACACTCACACTCACCAAAGCATTTTTGTGATGATTGACGATGACGCGACGACTGACTTGAAGACTTGTGAACAATGATAACCCCCAACCAATCGCAAGCAATCCTATCCCGGCATGCCGCCGAAATTGCCTCACTTCGCTTAGTGGATTTGTGCAGCGATGATGATCGAGTCACATCCATGGTGGCGGCTTGTAACAACGAGGATGACGAGAGGATGTTGCTCGTTGATTTCTCTCGGCAGAGAATGGTGCGTCTATTTTGGTCTATTGGCTCTTTGCTGTTGGTGTAATCTATTCTTGTATTTGGATGGAAATAACAACATCGGTCTCGTCTTTTCTTCTGAACTGCCGCCATTCAGACAATAGACACAATCAATCATCTATTACGTCTATCTGCCTCATTACACCTCCGCGATCGAATCAAAGATCTTGCGTACGGTCGTCTAGGAAAGAAAACATATTACAATAGCCAATCATCAAACTATGAAGTAGGACCAATTTCACCAACTGTATCATTTGCCAATCATGATACGCAATCATCCAATGAACACGACAGAATTAGGGAAAGTAGTAGCATGCATCTCTCACTACGCATGCCTGTGGGAAGTTTCATGCCGAAACACAATAACCCCACCAAGAATTTATTGGATCCAATCCATTCCGAGTGGAGAAGGATACAATCCCTATCCTCGGAAATACGCAACAACACTTCACTGGTGGATGTACTAGTTATCAGTAGTGGATCCACTGTTGTTCAAGCTGCCATAGCATTCGTCTATTCGGCCTTATCTCATGACAAGGGTCTCGAAATCTCATCATCATTGTCACAACATAATATTGCGGAGGGCAAAAATAACGTCGAATCCATCATACAGATTGTGAAAACTCCATTTAAGAATAAGGATGCGCAACCGAATGCAGGATCGTCATCAATCAAGAGCGGCAGGAGACGAAAGCTCAAATTTCTTAATTCCACGGATCCAGTGGCATTTCGTAATGTTACCTCGGATCTGAATCCAAGTACAACATGTGTGGTTACACTAGATATTTGTCAAGCAAGGGAAGAAGAATGCCGAGCCATTACCGTGATGGTTCGTAATTGGCTCATATCCAACATTAGTACTGCGGAGACATCCAACATTGTCAAGAAACAAATGTTTCACGTGACCACCACTCCAAAGAAAAGACCCAACTCAAATACATTTACAATACCAAATCATTCTTCCAATGAATCGTTTACAGCATTCTCGGCAGCAGGTCTTTTACCCCTTTCTGTACTTTTTGGATGGGACGTGATATCAGAACTGTTATCCGGTGCACATTCCATGGATTGTCACTTTGTGGAAACAACTCCACGTCATAACATACCCATTCTATTGGGATTAGTTGACATTTGGAATGATGTCTTTATGGGATATCATACCGCTCGTGTAGTTACGTGTTATGATGGGATTTTGGGATCTTATCCCCGTTATGTTTCACTGTTAGAGAATACAGTTTTGGGTGGTGCAAATGTTGGTGATTGGAGTTTGAAGAATGTAAAATGTTCCAAGCCTACACCTGTTATGGAAGGTGCAAGTGGATATTCTGGACGAGTATGTACTGAGTTTGTTACTGCATTTGATCCCATCCATAATGCCATTACCTATGGAAACATTATGGTGGACGCTATCAAGAGCAATGATGAGCGAATATGTTCGATGCTTCAACAGGCAGATACACTTGCTTTTGGTTACCCTGAAGTATCAAATAATCATAGCATGGGGGTATCAAGCCCTGGGTCGCCGCCTGCTATTCAGAGCTGCGACTCAATGCTGTCAGCAGGCAGTGCTGTCAATGGCACCGTTGGCAATAGTACAACTGATTCAAACCACCCCAGTACATTAATTCTATGTGGGAAATGCGATGGATTTTCGTGCGGTCAACTCATAGCCATGGCAGAACATCGGGCTTTGGTCAAGGCATGGTTATGGGGCATTGATCCATTTCATGTCTCAAAGAAGCCTGCTATATCAAAAACTGATGTATTGATGGATGGGCTTGCTCAAATGTATCATGATTCATCTTTGCAAGGTACACCTGAAGAATGTGATGATGATACAAAGGCAGACACATATGGAGTAGGAATGACTGGGTCTACTAGAAATCTATTGAAGCATTATAGCGTTCGGATGCAAAGGGTCAAGAATCAATTGAATTGATACATGAATGTTGACACAGCAGTAAATCACCCCATAGTGATCTTTTGCATTACTCCAATATATTCATGCATTGGTTTTGACTTACCCAGCAATTTACTATATCTTAATGTTGTGCATTCGGGCCATTAAATTGTTTGGTTAGGAGAGTACCGTGCCATCTTTACCTTAGATCGCGGGCACTTACTGAATATGTGTATACCAAATTATACGAAGAAGAAAATGTGTGAACAAATTTTATTGGCAAAATACCATATGCACACACACGTCCCTATGATGTAATGCATGGTATGAGTCTATTGTACATTTTTGAGCCAGTGCTCCTATGAACACTGTGATACCTCATACTGAACTTTAAGAGTCAAGTATGTTGTGCAATAAGACCTTGTTGGGATAAATATTTCAAAAGAAGGATACTTTTACTACAAATTTCATTTCTTTCTTGCTGAAAAAGTTCAAGATTGCGTCATTTGGAAATGGCCCATTAGGTTTTTTAACAACATATGAAGTCACTATCATTGAGATGACTTGTTTGTATCACCAACATATGAGACCTTGCCTTGGAGGCTCATTGTCACTGACCAACTGTTCTTTTGATGTGCATGCTAAGCTATTCAGCAAGTCACAAAAGTGATTTGAAAACCTTACAGCCATTTGCAAATTGCTCAAGCTCAAGGCGGATAAAAAACTAATGTCAGGGTTGAGCCTTTCCCTTCTTTCAAACTATTTAGCAGCGATGGTTAGAGTCTTTTGTGGTTCAATTTGACACTTTGTGAATCTCAAAAGTTTTCAAGTTCTTGGCCACTACCTGCATGATACTCATTGGGATCTTGACTTCGAACGACCCGATCAACACCAAGAACTTAACTTTATCAGTATTGATGTAAATATAAGAATGATGCTTAGGCTAGCTTAGGGTATTTATTACCTGAATCTGTTGAAGATATGTATGATGAAAGTGATGTGGATCAATGTTGTTTGAATGGTTCATGAAACATGGCATAGCAATAGCAGTGGCCGGTAGGTGTAGGGGTGTTTGATAGTTCTTATCGTACATACATACACATAAGTATCCCAGTGTTAATAAAAATCCCGGCCCGGCGAAAAATCCCGGTTCGGCTTCATTAAAATTTTGAAAACTTTGTCACTACAGCTGCGGCATTGGAATGGCCCAGAACTACACGTTGCACTGGTTTGTTTGTCGTCAAACTTGGCAGTCATCTTCTCAAGTCGTTACTTGAGTGGTCTGTTTGTTTGGAACTGCGAAAATTGGTCCTTTATCCACCGAGGAAGTACCTTTTGCAGGACGAGATCAAAGTAAGAGCAGCAAATAGAAGAATGATGAATTGGTTGAAGTACGATAACAATAACCCTTATTTTATTGCACATTGTGAAATCGATGCTTTTGCTATGCAGTTTCAGTTGACGTATGATGTTCTTTCATCTTTCCCGACTCTTGTAAACGATTTGGTTTGAATTCATACTGCAAATCTTTCCGGATAGGGGTAGAGGTGGAAGAATGAGTTATAGGGGCGGCCGTGGTCCCCATGACAAAGATCGACGTCCCTTAGATCCCAGGAACATTTACAGGGGCGAGGATAGAGACGGACATGGGGATCCCTCCAATGATAGCGGTAGCAACAAGAGGGGTGGGTTCCGCAAGTCTACTGTTGCTTCTCGTCCAACTGAATGTATGGTTGCTACAAACAATTATCCTCTCAAGATTTTGGACTCCTAGAATCAAGCTGACTTCGCGTCGTATAAGGTGAAAATTTACAACGCGAAGTACAAAGTAAAACAAGACGAAACTGGTCAACTGGTGAAGGATTCAAGCGGTAGGGTGGTGAAAGAATTTACTCCTGAGCACACTATGTCTGTAAGGCCAATAATCGAAGTTACGTGTATAAGTGTAAGTATCTTACACTT
>JALLPH010000075.1:0-36183 GCA_036939855.1 Cyclotella choctawhatcheeana
GATATTTTTTAGGCACGACTGCCACAAGGCCCACATCCTCCTGCGTGCCTCTTGTAGATGGTCCATGCAGCAAGAATCACCGTCATAATCATCCTTGCCCTAACTGTGGTGATAAAAACCATCAACAAGTTATCTGTCTCCAAAACAAACACACTAAATGCACATCATCATGCATTCCTCACCGAAGACACTTCCAATTCCTCATCAATTGCACTTCAGTTTCACCCAGCTCTACCCGGCAGTGGTCCCTACAGAAATGCATCCATGGGTAATCAATATAGATGCATCAATAATGATCATGGCAATGTAAATAGAGCCGAGGGGCTACCATCTTCGCTTCGGCGGGAAGGTCTTTTTGATTTTGCCACCATTATAAAATCGAAACTGGGAGTTTTATTTGTTGGCGATTCGGTATGTGAGAATAATATTCATATACATACAATATTCTATGATGCAACAAGCCACAAGGCATAATTGAAATTTCAAAATTCATTCCTGTACATTATCCTTGTTTACCAACAAATATAGATTATGCAGCAGCTTTCGGAAGCCTATGATGAAAGCTCAGGTATCAAACGAGATGACAATGCATCATCGACTCAATCAAAGAACGGGTATCGACAACTTTTGTGGGGTGGAGGTGGATACAGAGAAACATTGTCAGTATCTCCTCAAGTTTATGGGGGTGGATATTCGGCTTATTGGAGAATGATGGATATTTGGAGAGAACAAAATAAGAACAAACCTGTGCCTAATGCGGGGGTAAGTACAAGTTTGATCTTTTTGTGCTATATATCGAATTACGTATCTCTATTTGGACATTGGACTCATTATCAACTCGTTAACTTTTGTAGGGCGGAGGGTGGAATGACCTTCAACTCCGTATGATCACGGATGCAGTTTCTCCTTTCGTCTTTCGTGGTCGCATCTTTGATGCTATGGTATTAGGTTACAATAGTTGGATTTTTCCAGTAGATCCAAGTATTGAGCAAAAGTATTGGGATGCAATACAATTAGCAAAGGACCTCACAGGAGTAAATGCAATCATATTGGTAACTTATCCATCAAGTAAATTGGCAGTGAATTCAACGAGTGTAGAGATATGGAAAAATATTTATGCAACTAACCAAATGATACGGAGGGTCTCTGCCATAAACAATCTTGTGTCTGACTCGCCAAAAACTCTCGTGCTCGATTTTGCGAACTTTGCAAATCAAATATTTTGGATGAATGCTAGGAGTCTTGGGCTCAATGTTTCAGACCCTTATAAGTTGCTCATGAACGAGGGTGGGAGCTCCGAGATGACGTCAGTGTTATTTTTCAACCATTAAATGCATTTTGCGATGGTGGTGGCTGCTGCGGCGGGTGTTTTCGTATGCCCACTTTTTGTTCTGAATACAAAGATGATACACCTGGTGGCTGTAAGCAAAACCTAATTACTTATGACGATCTACATTGGTGTACAGAGTCTGTCGGTGCGCGATTTTCGGCGGGGATAGCTTGTTTACTTGGTTGTGCATTTAATGAATGCCCTGGAACTGATGTGGTAAATAAATCGGCTGAATTATTAGCACTTTGTGAAAAACGCTGCAATGATCAATTCATGGCTTTGAGCCCCATAAGTCCAGAAATGCTCAAGGAACGTTTCTCTAGTGCTTGCTGAAAATGTGAATACTGAGTGCCCAGAAGTAATGGAATAAAAGGCACAAATCTCACACACATGTCACAGCTGACATACTTTTTAAGCACTGCTTTGACAGTTAAGGATCATAATATACATATGATTTGTGCAAACTAAACTGACTATGGTAGAGGAAGAATCTTTGGATAAGTCTTCTGAGCCTCTTTTGCACTATTCAATCAAAACCTCAATGATTTGATACAACGACTATTATTTTTATCAGCCCCCCAAAATAATGTAATGGACGAAGGGGCTCTATTAAAAGATTCCTTCCATCCCAAATAAAACACCTAAAGAAATCCCGCTCTCTTCTCTATCTATTCCTTCTTACCCTTTCCAGTGGCCAACCTATAATATCCAACAGCGGTCAAAACACCACCATAGGCAATTAATCCGGCTCCAAAGAGGGCGACGGCTGTATCACCGGGTTGTTTGAGCCAGGTGGGATTGGCTTCTCCTTGGCATGTCCCCCCTGCACATTGAATCTTCTTCATTTCCATAACCTAGTGTGTAACGGGGGTGTATTTTAATTATTTGAAGGGAAGTCAAAATTAATTGTGATTTCAACAATTATTAAAAGCAAGACGATAGAAAAATACATTGGTGCGGGGGATAATAAATATTGGTGCTGGGTGATGTGTGTTGAATCCAGAAACATAAATTGGCTGTACTGCCGCAGAGGCGACATGACAGTACAAGAAAACAATCAACATTTAGCCCTGATAGATGCCAGCTTAAAAATATCCAGCAGACTATTTCAAGCTGCACTGCATTAAAGCCACAGCGCCCGACCGAGTCAATCGGTGCTTTTCCCCGTTAAACGGAACACCGTGTCTCAATCAAATCTCAAGCCGCCCTCCCCTTCAAGATAAAGTACACCGACATGAAAATGATTTTTCTCACCCTATCAGGATATTTAACGAGGTAATCTACAAAGCCACGCTTCTGTTGATTCGAAGCCACGCGGGGAGCGGCACGTCGGACGGCGAGGGTGAACATGGTTTAACGGCGGATGGATTTTTATTGATTTTTCTTGTCGATTGCCGGTTGGATACAAATTAATGGATACTACTACTTATGGTATGATCAATGGACACAAAGACAAAACGGCGCCAAGCCAAACGGCCGGCGCTAGAGATCAATCAGTGGTAGATGCGATGACCTCATCATTCGGTGGATTTGACCATCAATCCGTTGTAGATGCACAAGATGGCTGGCTCATTCAAGCCATGATTAAGCCGTGGTGAGCGAACCAAGTATGGGCATCATAATATTGACACGTTGTATCCTCATCAAAATATTGTCAGTTGTTATCCAGAGCTAGCAAAAGTCAGTAATCAATCACCTTATCTTTCTCTGCATTCATAGAGTACTTTTAGTTGAATCATGCCTCCTGAAAGCAATCATATACACCAATCAAATGAGATAAATGAACAATCAAGCATGACACGGAGAAATACCCCAACAGTAACAACATCAAGTGAAACATATTCTAGACCGGGTAGACGAAAAAACGCCGCGTTTCACGAATTCATAGCGGGTCTTACGCTTTACTGTGGTTGTATATTCCTCCCTTCATTGCCTCAGTACATCTACTTTGCCTTCCAATGGATTAAATCATACGCACGAGCCTTCGGAGAACGTTTGCTTTGGTATATCTGGGTGATTTGGAGATTTTCAATATTGGTCATGGAACGATGGGGATGGAAAAGAGAGTTGGGGTATGATGACGACGTTGAGACCAGTGACATGAGCAAGAGGGTTAGACTACGTTCCTTTTTGAGGAAATACTTATCAACATCTACTGCTGCATCTTTGTGGGAAGAGTTTAATCAACAGCAAATACGAGACAAGGAGAGTCCTCCTCTGGCACCATCCACGTCATATACGTGGGGATTCGGGTGGAGCAGCAGTTCTTACCACCCTGCAATTGCAATGGTTTTGTGTGATATTCAAATCTTGACTATGTTGGCAGTCACCCTAGCTATAATCCGGATATGGTTCGTTCATATGCTCGTACCGGAATACTTGGCCCCTCAAAGACTAGAGGCGTTCACTCGTTGTAAAAGCTCGCATTTACTGAGTTCTAGCTCGTACAAATTTGATGGAGAGGCTAGTTTGGAAAGATGTGCCAGGCAACAAAGAGAGTGTGATGAGTCAAGTGGTTGGTATGATCGTCTGATGAGGAAAGCCTCTTTTCATTGGTACAGGTAAGCCAAAAGTATGCAAGATATATGAACACTTGAACAAGTCAGCTATTTTACAATTCTATACAATTACCCATAGGCTAAGACCAACAGTAAGAAGAGCCCTAGGACACGAACCTACTACTCGATACAATGACCTTAATGCCAATGCATTACAATTCCACGGAAGCAATTCAACACCTGACCTGGCACAAGAATTATTCTCTGCTCCAAGATATGCGACAGCTGTTTTTCGACTTATGTTCACCTCAATCTCGTGTTTCACGGCATATTATATATTCCATTCTGCTATATTTTGGCCACGTCAAGTCTTTGGGTCACACGCCAATGCAAGCACGAAAAATTGCTGGGATTTGAGTGGGTCGGTTGTTTTCATTGGAGCCCTTGACGAAGACTATGACAATCTGAACAGTGAGCTCAAGTATTTCTTTTTGGCGCAGGCAGCATATCAGTTACATAGTTTATGCTTTCATCTAGTCTCAATGGGTCTGCTCTTGTTTTATGGTGAAGACTCGAAAAAGAGTTTGGGGAGGCTAATACAGCCGCCGAGCCAGCAACAAATGCAACGAAATAAGTCAAGGCGATTATTGTCCATGAAAACTTCTATGCAAAGTTACCTCCGCCCGATGGTTGAACACTTTGTAGTACTTTGTCTGCTCGCTGGTGCATATCTATTTTCTGGCTTGAGGAGGCTAGCGTCAGTTGGAATATTCTCACTGGAGTTCAGCTCGGTATTTTTACAACTACTCCAAGTCTGTATTTATGCGCCTGAGGGAAGTTGGTTGAAACAACCAAAGGTTGTCACTTATATTCATCGACTTTTGACAGTCCCCACTTTTATGTGAGCACTTTCACTTGATAGAAACGATTTATTGCTTTGAATGAACTCATTTCTCACACAATCATTGGTTTAGCTATTGCCGTTTATTTGTACTGCCACTAGTCGTTTGGCATTCTGCCGCTTTTGAATCTGGGGAATGGCTTGACCAGATTGAAATGGTGCTTTCAAAGGGTTATGGCCAATACATCTATTATCTTTTTAATGGACTGCTCGCCTTGATATTTGCACTGAACTTGATATTATTTAGGTATGTACTAGTGCGGTTACAAGGTTTCATAAAAACAAGTCATCTCATCAATCTTATGCATCTAAATCAACAGACGACTACTGTTCCACCCACACCTCAGACAAATACGGCATCAGCAGAGACATGGAAGTCAGTTGGTCATCCAAACCAAACTTGCAAATGATCAGCAAATATGACATATCAATATAGCAGAGCTTTGTAATGCTGGCCTTCTTGTTATCTTATTTGCATCGAGTAATAGTACTTAACAAATGCATCAATACCACCATTCACCCTCTGAAGATGATGGTCAAACAATACAAGACATTCTCCACCTATACATCTTATCAAATTAGCGTCATGGCTTGCTAACACTACCGCACCATTCCACTTATTTATTCCGTATATCAATGCTTCTACGCTTTCGCAGTCCAAGTGGTTGGATATTTCATCTATGACAATGATTTGTGGGTCCTGTAACATCATGGCAGCCATAGATAGCCGGCAGCGCTCGCCTCCAGATAAGAATTTTACGTTTGTATTTGACTGTTTCGGACTGAGGCCATATCGAGTCAATTCACCTCGTATTTCTTGCTCTGTTTTTGATGGATAACGGGTTGAGAGATAGGACAGGGGTGTAATTAATTCATCCCCATTGTGAATGAGATTGTCTGTGGAATGCTGATGGAAGTAACCGACAACGACGCCATTTGCATAGTGCACAGTACCTTCTGTAGGACTGGTCTTTTTGGCAATGATTGAAAGCAATGTTGATTTTCCCGATCCGTTCTCACCAAGTATGCATATCCTCGAACGTTTTCTAATAGAGAGCTCTACACAGTCGAATATATTGCCTGTCTCAGAGTTGTAATTCATACCAATATCCATTAGCATAATGAGCGGTTCATCACCCCAAGTTGATGTCACCGGACGAAAATCAAACTGAACTTCCTTGTCAGGGACAGGGCCAATTAAAACCTCGCCTCGCTTAAGCAACTCTTTGTGGCTGAGTTTCCTCCGGGTTGTTGCATCAATTGCATTGAGACTACCCTTTCTTATACCCCCGTCTTTTTGATCAGTTCTTCTGTGACCAAGATCATTCTTTTCAATGCCATGACGTTCTAGTTTCTTCTTCTTGGATTCGATGGCACGATCAAGTTTCTTCTTTGCTGTGCGACTATCGCTAGAAGATGCTTTCTGCTTGAGATTGTCAATGGTATTGACCATTGAGGTTCGTTGCTTCTCTAAAGCTCCCGCTTGTCTAATCTGATGTTTGATAACCTCGGTTCTATATTTGACAAAGTCAAAGTAGTTGCCATTATAGTACTCTAGTTTGTAATTGAAGAAGTGTATTACATCTGTAGCCACATCATTCATCAAGTCTATATCATGCGATATCAACACAACAGTAGCATTGGATTGGACAAGATGGTTAATAAGGCGTCGAAGTTGCAGGATCCCGTCAATGTCGATGTGGCATGTTGGTTCGTCGAGTAATATTAGTGACTGACTCTCCATCAGTATTGACGCAAGAGCAATCTTCTTTCTGATTCCACCAGATAGTTGAGAAGTTGGGATGGAGAAGAAGGAAAGTGGTACATTAAAGTAGGAAAGTGCGCCGTGAGCTCTTGACTCTATTTGATGCTCATATTCGTCGTCTCCATCAGTTTCCTCGAGGACAGCAATTCGATTGCATAAATCTTCCATTTTTTGCTCGTAGTCATCTTGTTCGGTGTTCAAAGCGTCGAGTTGCTCTTCTAAAGCTGCAATCGATGCCTCGTTTCCTTCTTTTGTTCGACCTTTCAACTTTGTGTGATGCTGTACTAAAAATTGAACAGGTGTCAGATCATCACAGCCAAATACTTCTTGCGGCACCAGACCTGAATTGATCATGTAGCAGCAGTTCAAAAGCAGTTGTTTAGGTGTTAGCAGCAGTCCAAGTGATCCCTAGCTAGAGTGACATATGAAATACTTACATGGGTTTATGTGCAAGGGAAACCCTGGCAATTTGCGAGCAGCTGACAAAGAAAGATATTTGAGAGGCAAATTTTTCATTGATAGCTGAGACTGATCAATAATTAAGGTGGCTTACCTATTCGTTTAAGTAAAGTTGATTTGCCTACGCCATTCCTGAGTTTTGGGTTTTAGATGAGATGATCTATCATTAAAAAGAATAAATGCATCGTATCGGTCTCAAGAACTCTCACCTCCCAACCAATGCATAAACTTTTCCTGGTAGAAGCTTCAAATAGGCATCACTCAAAAGCAATTTTGATCCCCCAGATCCACTACCAGTAACTTCTGTGTCATTGAGATATTCTAGGGTGACTCCGTCTACAACAATGTCATCTGGTTGGAAGGTACGTCTCGATGTCCCACGACCACCCTTGCCTCTTCCTCCCCAGAGGACTTTCACTTGGCGAAGATTTTTGCTCTCCGCTGAAATCAAGATATGCATTTGAGAGATGGACAATAATGGACGTGAATGTTATTACTTGTCAAAAGAATATATTGAACGATCGGAGACGCAGAAGCTTACTTACCTTCTTGAAGTGCGTCTGACCAGGCAGATGCTAAGGCATCCGTTCCGTCGAGAGACTGATGCTGAGCTTCCAAAACAAGCTCCATGTTAAATTATGATGTTCTCATCCCGTAGTGGCCGTGTTGTTTCGTTTGTCGAGGGCTCTTTGGCTCTTTGTCGTGTGTGCAGTGGTATCTGGGCGTATCGGCGTATGTGGTACCGTATGAGTATGAGGGCTGAGAGGTCGGGATTCTGTTAAGAATTACTTAGATGATATTCAAAGGTGATGACTAATATTTTATTGTCTATTACCTCTAGTGGTCACTAGTCACCTAGCGAAACAAAAAAATACTCGAGCCACTCAGTGTATCTTAGCCACTCTCACAGCTGTACAAACCATGTTCAGTGTTGGCTTGTAATAAAATAGTACACTCAATAGAAATGAAACTCAACAGTAATAGGGGAATCAGAAGATGAAGCATTCTTTGTCAGAAGCTCTCTTTTTCCTCAGCTTGATAGAAGGAAACTGTGATACTTGAACTGGAGCATCTACCTTCAGATTGTCATTGTCTGGGCTGAACTGAGGCAGTTCACCTCCTGTATCGCCATATGCAGCCAAATAATTTAACCTAGCCGCTTCTAATGCCAACTCCTTTGAGCGCCTGCTAAATTTGCATATCATGTTAGCTAGTAGTTTATCTTGCTCATCATCTTGACGTGATGAAAGCCCTCTACTCTGGCGAAGATATCGTCTGTACGATATAACAGCCCGTCTAGTTATCAGCTGCTGGATTCCGCGTTCTCTTGATAGAGTGTATTTGGTCTGTCGACAGTGTTGAAGAAGTGTATCGATGGTGTTATCAGAAGTTCTGTAGAAATGAATAGTTTGTGTACCACCAAATGAAACTCGTTTCTTGGCAGTGTAGCAGGTGCTTTGAGTTTTGCTAGTATTATTCAGCATTGTTGTGTTGAGGGCTTGTTTTTATGATGCTTAATACGGATTATTGGATATCTTGTCTCTCATTACGCATTGTACCTACGAGTAACAGAGCAGACTTCAGATTTAAGCTTGACATCGCAACCTATCGCAACTACTGAGCTTGCTCGCTTAGACAAGATCGATGTGTTGTTGAAACAGTTCTCGAATAGGAATAATGGCCTGATATTGCACGGGAAATGACTTGAGATAATTTTATGTCGGCTGATCGATCGTATGAAGACTTGAAACAGCATATGTATACGACAGCAGAAGTACCATCCCAAGAAAAAATCATGAACTGTAACACCTCATAATGTACGTGTTTTGCATTTAACCTGAGCAGCATTCATCATATCTCTTGGTAAACTCAATGAGATTAGTATGCAAGAGCGATATGAACCAATAAGTCCAGGAGAGTGACAAGACACTCTGTTCAGCTCAGCAAGCCTCGCATTTTTCTCCGTAATTATTAAGAAGTGATTATATGAATCTTAAATATCGAATACAATAGGTTATTGTCACTAAGGTATGCCGAAATATTCCTCATCTTCTCGCCACAGCAAGCTGGTGAAAGACTTCCATTACTCGTGGTGCCAAAGCAGACATAGATTCCCCTATTAGACCAATAAAAAACGATTCTGACTGCTCGTCGGTCAAAGTTAAAAGAAGGCGCTCCTCTACTTTTGAAATGGCAGATGGATTGTTGGACAAGTCCTCTATCCCGGCATCACTCATTAGATGCAAGAGGTTTAATATGAGACCAGCACTTTTACGAAGTATGTTGAAAGCTTGACAAGCCAAGGAGCAAAATTGTCGATACTCCTTTGATTCGGTTCCACCCATTCCATCGACCATCTCTTTCGTTAAGCGAAAAGCTGGGGGCAACGGCTTTGGGTCGCGGCCGAAAATGAATCCAAAATCTAATAGAAATGTCAAGGTTAGCTGTTGAGGCCTAAACTTCCATATGACCATGTAATCAATTCGTCAATTGAACTCACCAATGTGAAAAAAATGTCCACTAGGTTGTATCATTATATTATCTAAATGACGATCACCAACACCCAATACATAGGTGAGCACGCAGTATCCAGCGCAAGATCGAATGTAAGTTTGCAGAACCTCCGGTTTGACTTGGTATCTTGCTCCTTCTTGCGGTGCAACTTTTTGGAAAAATGCAAGGATGGAATTGTTGTTGCTTGATAGGATCTGACTAACAGGAATGCTTGGGCTAACGAACTCAACTAAGCCTGCATTGTTTGGCTATAAGAAAACGAACATTAGAAAATTGATAGGTCATCATCATATACATCTGTGATATGGGAAGATCGGGGTCTATGAATTACCCTCACCATTGCTAATATAGAATAGGGTTTCAAACTAATTGAAATGAAAAAAAATCATTCAGTATCAGGAACATGTTAATGGTGTCATGTGTCACAATGTATGCAGTAGCCTCATGACTCACCATAAATCAAGAGTACCACGTTTCAGCAATCTATCCATCAATTGAATCATCATAACAACTAGCTGATCCTGTCTTAAATCGTCGCCTGTCTTGACCATTACTTTAAATAGTTTCGGTTGCTCATTTGTTTGAGTGGTGGCCTCGGTCGGCTTAGTCCCTTCCTTGTGTGCATCAACGTGATCCACAACAAAGTCTAATACCGCGGGATAAAGAGCACTTTTGAACATGCGCACAGAAGAAGGATTGACGCCTTTGACAAAGATATGAGGTGCAGATGGGAGAGGTACCGCATGTGGGATACTTTCGTACTTTTCTAGTGCCTTTTTGAGATGAGCTTCTTTTGCGTCCTTTTTGCCTCGAATCTGAAGGCTCTCCTCTTGGCACTTCATCAAACCTGAGATGAATTTCTCTTGGTGATCAAGTAGCTTCCATAACGATAATGAGCCCTCGGATTCCGATTCAGATATGGATCCATTTTCAACAAATACTTTTGAAAGCTTTTCTTGAAATGATAAAAAGACCTCTTTGTAGCGAGCTTCGTAGATTGGATTCAACATCTCAACCTTCAAATACCTGTGGGCCAAAAGTTGAAGGAAAAGATTAGTTAAACATGTAAGTATATTGAGACCCGCAACGATGACTCCTGAAATAAAATATTTCTTCCCCGTGACACCTCACCAGTACAAAAAGTTTGCCAGCTCAATATTTCGAGAGGCTCGCTCAATCAAAAACGTAGCCAGCGAAGAGACTCTCGCCTTGTTGCTGCGTCCGCTATCTATAGTATCTCCCCCCGATATCCCGCCACTGACATCTTCTTCATACTTGAGCGCTTGAACCAACTGAAGAAGGTACAGATGCAGCTCCTCATCCGGAGCGCTCGACAGTGTTTCAATGGCATACGACCTCACCAGACCCGTCTGAAACGCGACATTCCTCCCGAGCAACTTCAAGGCATCCGTCACTTCAATGGGACTCCTCTTGCGCCATTGCTCCAACAACTCGGCCGCTTGCACTACCTCGCTCTCCACGCTCCAATCCACGGCCAAGAGAAATTTGGTAAGAGCCCGTCGATTGTCCACGAGACTAAATCTAAATTTCCACAACAAGTCCTTCTCTTCCGTACATAAATGATGATTGGGACTGTTGATAATACGTTCCAATCGTAATCGTTCGATACGATTGGGCTTTAATCCGGGATCGACCAATCCTCGTATTAAATCGTGTGCGAGTATACGATACTTGTCTTGGAAGGGATTGTCTTCCTCGTTATCCTCCGCGAGGGGTGGCTCGTAGTCGAGTGTTTGTACCAACGGATAGAGGAAGGATTGGGCGAATGATATGTTATTATCTTGCTTCATTAGTTTTTGAGGAGTTTCCATTGCCAGTGGGCTTATATTCACGGTTAGATTGCCGCATCCATTATTTTTTTCATTTGACTTCTTTGGTTGTTCATCATTATTATTCGTTCCATCCTCCTCTTGTACATCATTGTTACAATTATTATCATTATAGGATGATCGAAACTTGGAATGAAACTTGATCAATTCATTGGCGGTAATGGATCCCGTGGTACCGCGGAGATGCGTCGATGATTCCACGGGATATATCGGTTCCTCGTGCAGTATGGGTATGGACGGATTGGGCAATTCAATAATCAAGTATGGTGTATCTCGATCGGAGGATGTTGGGTATTGTGCATTCTTGGATCGGTGCAAATTGTTGTTGTTGTTGTTGTTGCTGTTGTTTGCCGTGTCTGTAAATTCGGTCTCGTTATTGTCGGACAATAACATCCCCAATGAATCATCATCCGGTTGATTCAGGATATCCATACAACGTTGCCTCGTAAGGTCATCGAGCCAACCGCTCCTCGTTGTTATGCGTCCTCCTCCTCCTCCCTTGGTTGTTGTTGTTGTTGGTGGGTTATTATTATTACTACCACCCCCCGCACTGGTAGATTCGGACATTGAAACGTTAGAAGAAGCAGCAGTTATTGTAGATGATGTAGAATTGCGATTCAACTCGTGTAAAATCAGCGATGCCTTCCATTTGGGATCATCATCATCATCATCATCATTATTCAACTTTCGTTCGTCAATTCGACAAAACGGATGAAATGGCTTTTCATCGATACTAATTCCGGGAGTGGCACCGCCGGTCAAGAAGCTTTCGATGGGATTATTTTCTAAAGATTGCGAGTAGTCGTAGGTCATGCCCCCGTCGCCCGTTAGTCCGGGGTACAATGTCAGTTTTTGCAATCCCGTTCTTAAAACTCCGCGAGAGTCGAATAGCGGCAGTGTCGTTCCCCACACCATGTTGTTGTTATTACTACCATTCAGATTATTACCATCATCATCACAGCAGCTACAACTACAGCAATACACATTCAGAACCAACGATGCATCCCGTGTCAAATCCCTCCATCGGACGGGTAGACGAAGCACTCCGTCGAAATGGACACGACGTTGACATTTGCCGTTATTCAACGGAACGGTAGATCGCGTCGATACGGGAGATGCCTGTATACTCTCTCCGAAGAAAGTGATGTAGGCCTCGAGTCGACATTGTACTACCACCGATGATGATGATGATGATTCGTCGTGTTCGTCCTTCTTCTCATCGTAAAATAATGACCCGCTCGATGAAGCGACGGCATTCAGAGAGGCATTGTGTACGTGAATCGAAACGGTGTTGGAGGGTCCGAGCGAGAGGGTGGGGATCCATGAATATTGAACGTTTGAATTTTGGGGAGCAGTATTATTGGGAATGTTGTTGTTGTTGTTAGAGTCCATCGTAGAGATTCAATACTGTATATTATCTTGGTTCTTTACTTTCTCATACCCAGTTCATGGCTTTGTTGGTTGAGCTGCTGCTGGTGCAGTGAGGATTGAAATGGGGCGGACGTCATGGGTCATGCGAACAACGGTTTGAGATTTCATAGATGAAGATAGGAGGCGAATTAGAGATTTTTACCTAATCTAATAAACTGTTGCCCTCCTAAACCAGATCTTTCCCAACTCTCTAAGCCAAAGTTGAAATCAAACAAACTCGATCTCCAGACTGCCTTCTGCATTGAAAACAGTCAAGATGCAAGCAACAATCTCCCCCCGGAACGGCAAACACAACAATCAGCCGTATTCTGATTCTGATGGGTTGGCACTCTTAACGGAGCCGTCACGGGCTCTGAACTGATGCCTTAACCGAATAACGCAGTCAACAGGAAATGGTATGAGCGTCAAATTGTTCAATGAGAAACAAGCCGCAGGAGCAACACATCTCACCTATACCCTTTGGAGAGTTGACAGAACGTTCCGCGGTGAATTCGATCGCGTCAGATTCGGAGAACGAGACGCCATCTGGCCACCAATCCTCCGACGCAATCCTGTGCCGCCAACCAGGATTTCTGCAAATCAAAAGGCTCTAACGTGATGCGTGAAGTTTCGGCTGCATTGTCTGAGGGTGTTCAACAATGGCCTAACTTTGTTTCGTTGTGGAGTGAGTACTTTTGATGGCACAAGGCGTCAAAGTTAACAAGGGCGGGCGCTAGTTAAATTTATTTCACACAAGAATTTCACGTGAAACTCACGTGAAATTCAAAATTTCAAGTTTTATTCAGTTTTATTTCGATTATTTTTAAAAAAGATGCTCTCACTTGATCTGGCACAGGTAAAGTATAAGGTACCTGACAATCAGTGTTAGCTTTTCCTTGCTAGATAGACAGAGAGACAAATCATACCATAGAATGAATGGCTAAACTAAAATTAACATGTGACTTTACCCTTTACTGTTATTTGCTATCGCTGGATGTGGTGCTGTCTGGGGTCATGATTAGAATGTTGGCAGCGCTGGTTGTTTGTTAGTGATGTGCACTTAAATCTGTGCCTGCGGTTGGCGCGGTTTCAGGGTGCATTTTACTCTGACTTGAAACTAGTCATGCTCACAGATTCTTTAGTTAAACTTCAAACATAAAGGTAGTTAGAGGATAATTTTCAACTAGATGTTTAAACTATTTCAGCTCTGGAAGTGTTGGTGAGCACTACAATTTTTAACCTATGAAATTCATAATCAGAGTTTCGTGATTTTGAATTTTAGGATGGCACCAATCCAAAGTTTGTCTTGAGAGACTTTCAAAAAATGTGTCATTCAATTTCATTTCAATCTCTTGTGAAATGAATCAGACATGACACAATAGTCAGTGTTTTCTTCCACTGAGACCAGTTGTTATCACTGTCATCTTCTCTCTATTGAAGATTATGTAAATGCAAGTAATGAGTCATTCCCCATATAAGAGTAAGAAGCCCAAATATGTTTGCTTCAACACTACCTTCTATTCCACTCTCAGTCTGCTCTCTCCATTCAACTTCTCTTTGCTACCCTCCTCTTATTTTCCTTCCCTTCTACACATGATAGATGTATAATATATTTTTCTGTCTCAGAATTAGAATGGGAAGTGATCAGACTCTTATGTGGCCTGATTTAGGAAAAACGCACAACTAGGATAAGTACCTTTGTTGACCCTCTCGGAATATTATTGTGGCATAAATAGATCATGTTACTATGTCCATGTATAATTTGATACTAATCAATACTAATACCCGTTTTGCTTCCTCTCTACTGGGTGTTATGTATTACTTGAGTCAATTCTATGTCCCCCATACAGGTAAGCATCAGCTTCAGTTATTTACTTCATGCAATTGCAGGAGTGCAATAGATGGTAGATTGAGCAAATGTGGGGTTTTGTGTGCGAGCTCTGCCAGCTCTAACCAACAACTATTATCTTGTTATCTAGGTATGTATTCTGAATAGTAATAATCCTTTTGTTGCTCTATTCATAGGGCTAATTGCCATAGCAAGTGCATTGATAATATGAAGGAGCTTCCAAGTTCTCAAAATGCATTTTCTCGATGACGAATGAATATCGGCTCTAATCACCCTCGTCAAGCAAGCCATCTCGAATGATTCCTCTCCCAGTAAAATACAAGTTCCAATGACTTGCAAATTCATTGACCGATATTGGAGCCAATCCTGATGCAATAACTGTGGAATGGTAAACACCATATTCATACCGTAACTGATCGGAATGCCTTGTTTTTCGTGTCGTTCGAATGACACCAGCGTTGGTGTTCGAACCATAACCATCATCTTTGTTCGTGATGTTGAGATGGTGGTTGGAATCCAAGTAACGAAAGAAAGCTGCTGCAAACATGATTGAAGTCTTGCTTGTTGGCTGGATTCTATTCTCAAACTCATCGTCGTAGGGATCTGAATCACTTGCTTCACGGTCAACACTCATACTTGATTCAATATCAAATGCGGTATCAAGATCAGATCTATCTACATTCTTCACGTTTCTTGTAGCTTGGTCACCTACCAAATCCTCGTTGTCTAAAGTGACTCGTCGGGAAGTAGGCGAATCAAAATCCATATTGTGCCTTGCTGCTTTGAATAAACCCGACTTCCGATACTGGGAAGAATAAACGCGTCTTTTTTGTGACAACATTGGTTCTGATGCGGGCTTTTCTACTACATGTTGTATTTCTTTCGTCAGTGTAATAGGCTCTGGCTTGGAAACGTGGTAGATAGGCCGGCATTTGATGTCATCCCAGCCAACGAGTTGTTTCTGTCCAACCTTGTGGTCAATTTTGTCTTTGGATGGGATTTTCGATGTCCAGTTAGGCTTGTTTGATTGACCATAGGAACGACGGTTATCTGGGTAAGACATTTGGTCTGTTTCCATGTCACCCAACAGGGAGGTGCCAATAGTGTCAGTGTAAGATGATTCTTCATTTGCTAGGTCGTATCCTAACAACATGGGACTTTGCAGCAGATATTGTTTTCCGCTGTTGCCAATTAAATGATGATTGGGTTCTTCCGTATTACTAGAAGTGACTGTTTCTTCCGTTTTTCCCTTCTCAGAAGGTAATGTAACAGCATTATTGCTACCCTCACCTGACTGTATAACATCATCAACGTTTTCATGATTGCCATCCAACACGCATGACTCCTCAGAAACGTCTTCACCACCAACATCATCAATATGATCATGTGCACACACTTGATTCTTTGACATTATACCAATTCTATCAGTACTTGGCGAGCCTAAGTCGATGGATTGAGTTTTATTAGAGCCAGTTGATGAAAGTTTGTGATGATCAGTGACAACCTCCTTTTCGTTAGCATTGCTTGATTCTGTATAATCATGTGACGAGCTAAAGTCAACTGTTTCCGCTATTGATCCAGGCAGCGAATTGTATTGGCTGCTAGACGATGATAGATCATATTCATACGTAACCGACGATGGATTGTTTGATTCAGAATCGCGTTCCACTGCAGCTAGTCCAGCTGACTCAGAATCCTTCTCATCAATCACGGTGTTTTGATAGGATAATTTTTCCATATTTGTGTCGAGATTATGCTTACAACGAGAGTACGATTCTTCCGTTTCGGATTTACGCGACGTGCGTGTATTTCCTTGAATAGCAGACGATCTCGATCCTGGTTCGCGCCTACGCTTCGACTCTTGACTGTCCTCTTCATAATGTCCACCCTCCCCATTAGAGATGGCATCACTGTCAAATATACTTTTTGGTTGACGTTTGAAATCATCGGGCGTAGGCGGGTGAAACACCGGCAATGATGGGGCTTTCTTCACGACCGATTTCTTCTTGCGTGACTTTGGATTGGGGATGGGAGAGTCGCAGCGGCGGTAAATTGGACGACAGAGGATATCATCCCATCCGATCAATGTTAGAGCGGTTGACTTCGTCATAATATTACTCTAGTGAAGGTATGCTGTCATTGGGGAGGGGGGAGGGGGAGGAAAATCTTAGAAAAATTGTTTTTTTCACGAAGGAGAGTCGATTTTTTAGAAAAAGTAGACGAAAAAAGAAAGATAATTGGCGAGGTACGCGGGAGAACTTTTCTTTGAACAGAACTGTTCTGAAGAACAAAAAATCACATCAACCATCAAACGAAAGCTTTTGGTACTCTCCAACTAGATAACAACCAACAAATCCAACTGATCGGCATTTTCCACATAATATAATATCTTCTCTTTGATTCCCAGCGGACTTGAATCGTTGCTTCAAGGATTCATCAGTTTAACGTCGACAGTGAAGATAAGATTTAGCGCACAGTTTTCATTCTGGGGTGACACTTTCTGTCATGGCAAAGTATCCGAGCATAAGAATGAATTACTCTGACACAGATGAACAACAAGATATTATCATCTCTGACAGCAACGACTGTCTTGCGTTGGTAAGTCTTCTTTTGTGGTTTATGCCTGCATGTATTATGCGATCCAAATCAACATCACAAATCACCTGCTGATACAAAAAGGTGCCATATATACCCCCACCGAAGCCCAAATCTCCACTCATGTACTTCCCAAACAACCGGAGTACTTCCTTGCATCAATCACCAAATCCACCCCTCATCCTTGATGTAATTCCTCATATACTTGAGTATGTCGATGCCTCAACGTTATCCCGCTTCTCGTCCACATGCACCCTCTTCCGTTCCTTGGCATACAAAGATGAATTGTGGAATAGATTATGTCAAACTAAATTTGGTGTAGTGGCGACCGAGTTGCGTCCGAAGCCTGACCCAGTTAGGCTTCTCTATATCTTGCAAGTGAGGAGGATGAGAGATGTGTTGAGGATGGATGTTAATAGTGTTAGAGTGCAAAGGGTACGCAGTGATGTATTAAGGAGTGTATTGTCTGCAAGTGTTTGACAAAAGATTAGGTAGGTGTACAAAAAGTCAAATGTTCATAGCAATGATATCAAAACACGCAGCAGGTCTCTCTCAATGGACATACAATGAACAGCAAAAAGAACACGTCAAACGGTCTTTCACAGAAGCAAGAACTTAATATTGTAAACAAACTCGTGTTAGAATCTTCGCTGAAGATTGATTGAACTGCTAAGCCGAAGTGCCTTGCTCAACTTGAAGTTCCAAATCATTGTACATTGCAGGAGCACCAGTTTCCCCACTTCCATATGGCAGTGCTGCCCCATCTCCATTAGAATTTGAAGTGATTTCGGCACCACCAGTCCGCTCCTGAGCCTCTAATTCCGCCTCTCTAATCAAAAGTTGAAACTGATATGCTCTCACGATGCACATTGTCCATACAGTCAAAGGCAATAATATCCCCACGAAACTACCCCCATACAAACTGGCATCGTCAAGGTTTTGATTGTGTTCTTCCGCAGCCTTGGCCATTTGATTAAGATTCAACCAATAATAGTAGATATTGCTAGATATCCCCGCGATCACAATGCAGACTAAGTACCGCCTAGCAAGCTCTAACGTGTTCTCCGTCGTAGCCTTTATCCCCAACAATGAAACATAGAAACCGAATGCACTTATGGCTGTATCGGCATAGTCACTCGTCTGCCACGTCCGTATTCCTTGGGTACTTGGTGTCACGGTATCCGTTGGATTGCCCGGTGGTGTTTCACCACTGCTGCTAGGATAATCACTATCCACTCCAACGTACAACGACATGAGTGTTAAAAGTTCCATGGACGATATAATCATCAATAGGAAACTAAAGATTTTCACACGATGTTGCGCCTCAAATATTTCTTGGCTTGATAGAATCAAGATTTGAGAGCGTTGAGCGGCTTCATCGGCATCCATGACGATTTGAGGCACATGCGCTCCTACGCCATTATTATCACCGTTATTTTCATCGGATTCTACCTCGGTGCCTTCTCCTCTATCATCATTTGAAGTATTAATAATCACATTTGGTTTTGGAAACAAATGAACAATCACTTCACTTTCTTTAATCCCACTTTCTTCCAACGTCTTTGAATCCACTAGTAGTTTGCCCATATAAATTAATCGTTGTGATTCCGGTGGGACCTTTGTAACATTAGCCGAGGCAGCTTTTAATTGACTTACTTTCCAAGATGGATCGGCGGCAATTGAGAATTTTGTCTGCGCTCCGTCCAACAGGGTAATGTTTATTTCATGATAGATTGGCGGCAGAGTCCCTTCATCAAAGGACGAAGAGGGGGAAAGTGGTTCACTTAGCGGACTTTCGGGATTGTTGGGTGGGGGATCTGCATCTTGGGAGATTGCTATTCGATTGTACGTTCTGTTGCTTCGGGGCATGGTGTCGTGTATCTTTGTAAGAATGTGTAATTCTGATGAGACCTCGTTGTTTCAAGAAGCAGAAGATACGTATAATTTCAGCAATTGCGAATTCAGTCTGATGCTTCGATAAGGTTCAGGTATGATGTGAATGTAGTGGTTGTCCTATGTTTATATTGTCATCCCTCCTCCATGTACATCACGCATCTGTCATGGATTCTGATGTTCATTGTTTCAGCGAGACGCGAGTCACGAATATCATCAGTCGGAAGGGGGGCGGGGGACTGACTTGTCACGCGTATGTATGGTACCTATGTCTGTGTAGCTTAATTTTAGGAAATAGAGGTACCCTAGAGAACCTTATTTATGTAGCAAACATCAAACCTTGATCAAACTAAACCTCAAACCTCCCGCGACACACACAGACAACCATGGCAGACTACGATGATGCCCCCGAAGTGGACTACGAACCCGACGATGAAGAACTTCATCGTGCAAGTGTAAAGCCTGGTACGGGTGATTCCGAGACAGAATCTGAAGAGGATGAAGCCGGTGGGCCGCCCGCGCCACCACAAAAAACGGACGAGAGCAAAAAGACGGATACATCACCAAGGAAGCACGGTGGTGGGGCTTCGTCCTCCTCCAAGGTGGGATTGAATAATGAATCGTCGCATGATAAAAGAGAGAATGCGTTGAGAGCTGCAGCGGCTCTGTCTTCGTCCAGGACTGAAAGGCCAATCCGACACGAAACTGCTGGCGTGTACATCCCCCCAGCCAAACGTAAACTGCTCGAACAACAGCAAAAAGAAGCAGGTGATAAACCGGCTCCGTCCACAATGCAATCCCAAAGAACCTCATGGGAACACCTTAAACGAACCATTAACGGTACCATCAATCGTCTCTCCCCCACGACAATCAAACCATTGATTCACGATCTATTCACCAACGCCAACCTAATTCGTGGTCGGGGTATACTAGCCACTTCCATCCTACGAGCCTCCCAAGCCAGTCCTCAATACGCCAATCTCTACGCTGCCCTAGCTTCCGTCATCAATACAAAACTACCCGAAGTGGGAGAATTACTCCTCACACGTGCCATCTTATCCTTCCGAAGGGGATACAAGTCCAAAGATCGTAATGGCGTATCTTCCGCTCTGTCTCTTTTAGGACATTTGTTCAATCAGGGCATGGCACAGGAATTATTATCCTTGCAAATATTGACCGTGTTGTTGGATGGAGATCCCACCGAGGATTCCGTGGATGTCGCCGTGGGGTACATGTGCATTGTTGGACGGCGACTCATGGAAGTTTCACCCGCGGGTGTGCATGCTGTGATGGAACGTTTTAGGGGATTGTTACATGAGGGATCAGTGGGGAAGCGGGGCCAGTACCGTGTAGAGACGGTGTTAAAAATTCGTAAGGGGGGATTTGTTGACTATCCAACGGTGGAAGAGGAGCTGGATTTGGTTGAGAGGGAAGATCAGATTACGTTTGAAATTGGGTTAGATGATGAGGGGTTAAAGAAAGAAGAGAGATTAGATACTTTTACCTATGATGAAGAATACGATGATAATGAAAAAGAGTGGGCTGCGATTCGAGCAGAGATTTTAGGGGAGGATAGTGACGAAGGAAGTGAAAGTGGTAGTGGCGATGAATCGTCAGATGATGAGAATGAAATTCCAGATCAAGAGCTGTCTGAATCACGTCAACAGGAAGAGAAAAAGACTGTGGTTGTTCAAGACCTCACTGAAACTGATTTGGTGCATTTGCGCCGTACCATCTATCTAACTATCATGTCCAGTGCCACATTTGAAGAGTGCACTCATAAGCTTGCCAAGATGGACATACCAGATGGTAGAGAACATGAATTGATCAACATGATTATTGAGTGCTGCTCACAGGAGAGAACATTTCTTCGCTACTACGGTATGATTTCTGGAAGGTTTTGCCTTCTTCACGAGAGGTGGCAGGATGCATTCCAACAAGCATTTGCAACACAGTACAACACTATTCATAGACTGGAAACAAACAAACTTCGCAATGTTGCTAAACTATTCGGTCATCTTCTTCACACCGATGCCATGTCATGGTCTGTTTTATCGGTAATTCATCTTAATGAAGATGAGACAACCTCATCCTCTCGAATCTTTATCAAGATTCTTGTTCAGGAGATGGCAGAAGCCATGGGGATGGGGACACTCAAAGTACGGTTTGACACAGACAATCCTGACCCAGATGATGATCTGTCGCCCCCCGAGAAGTCGAATGCTTTGGTTCCTGCCAAAGGCAAGTTTGATAACCACCAGCAGCCGTCAGTGCAAACCCGAGAATGGTTCAAGGGCATGTTTCCGAAAGACAATGCACGCAATACACGTTATGCAATCAATTTCTTCACTAGTATTGGCCTTGGCCCTTTGACCGATGGTATGAGGGAGTTTTTAAAGAATGCACCCAAGTTAATTTTGGCACAGGCCCAAGCGATGGCAGCCAAGGAGGCAAAGAAAGATGATAGTGATGCCTCATCAGTGATTTCAACGAGTTCATCCAGCACTAGTAGCTTTGACAGTTCTAGTAGCAGCTCTTTTTCGTCAAGTTCATCTTACACGTCTTCTTCTTCCAGCTCTTACTCCTCTGATAGTAGAGGGAAAGGAACAAAAAATAGGAACCGAAGCAGAGATAGAAAGAGGAGGCAGTCATATAGCTCTTCGTCGGTGTCATCCAGGTCAACCGCCTCGAGCTACAGTGGTCATAAACGCAAGAAGCCTTCCAAAGAGAAACGTGATAATCGACGTGATGATTCCATCCCTCGTGATGTTGCCACCGATAACAAAACAAGTGATGCCTCTACACGCAGTGTGTCTCTATCTAGAGATCGCCACGGCCGTCGTAAGCGCTCCTATTCTCGCAGTAATAGTAGAAGCCTCAGCCGTTCGCGCTCCCGATCCCCACGTACCAAGTCTTCAAGGGACAAATCAAAACCAGACGAGACACAGCATTCACATCATACAAAAAGGCGTAGAACTCCATCATACTCTTCTTCTTCTAGATCAGCATCTCGTTCACCTCTATCAAAAAAGAGTAAAAAGCGCAGCAGGCGTGAAAGTAGAGAAAAGGAGCTCTTAGTGGTGGCCGATCTAAAATAGCGGAATAGTCCAATTGGAAGAGCTATGTTACTTTTTTATTAGATTAACTGCCGACTTAATAACATGCTCAATAATAATAATAATACACTAACTCACCATCATCATGCATGTTCGTGTATCTAAATTAATGTGGTCATTCATCTCTCTATCAAAATGCAAATAGGTAACCCTTTAGGTAGGTAATTGTATCTATGTCTACCCATGGTCTACCTCACAGCCTACAACCGACAACTTTTCCTCCAAAGTGCATTATCCAAAGCACGTTGCGATTCACTCAAAATACTGGAAGGCCTGGATGATGTCCAAAGCATGGCAATGGTATACAGTATGTGCACTGTACACAAGCTCACTCACCTCTTTGGCTCGGATGTAATAAATACCCCAAGCACCACCCTCCCCAACAACTTCTTCATATGGTCCAGTGACCTCAACAACGGCTTCAGCAACACGACCAACTCCTTCATTCAAAGGGTGATTCAATCAGAACCCGTCCCTCCCTCACATGCAGAGCTCATCACCTCCATGTCCATCAAAGCAGGCGGTTTAGGACTTCAGCACCCACGCACATTGCAGAGACGGAGTCTGGTTAGGCTAGTACATTAAACCGCGAGTCCCCCTACCACACACACACACAATCACTAACCTTTTTTCCGACTGGGAACACTCCACAACCCGCACAACGGTCAATTTCCGACACTTCGCCCGTGAGCACAAATTTGCACCGGCTCTCCCGACGATACCCACCATTTTATCTACGATTCCTCCATCAATCAGTGCCGAGAACTGGCCAGAAAATACGCCTCCACTATGACGAGACAACTCACATTGGAAAAAATAGCACCTGCTTATGTTACTCCCTTCCTTAACATCATGCTCCTCGAAGAAACATCGTTATCCCTCATGAAAGCCCCCAGCCTTGAACCTATGAACTGAATGAGCAATACAACCTTTTTTACCACCATGAAGAGGAAGTTACAGCTCATAATCATCAAGGACCACCAACATTATCGTTGCAAATGTACTATTAAGAAGGTCGACCCATGGGGAGATCACTGCCTTGGATGTACAGCAAACCACAAGACCGCCCTAAGTAACGGATGTAGAGACGGCATAGTCGACATAATCAAACGCATCATACCCATCACCAAACTCATCCAGCACTCGGGTACACAAGTCCAAAAAGAAGCCCCCAACATCATTCGATCCCTTCCGTGGCTCAAACCTTTTGACCTTTCAATACCTCTCCACCACCTCACCCAAGGCGCTTGGCGAATCCCCCTTGCCCGCATTGGCTTCGACGTCGTCTTCGTCCACTCTACCAAACCTGCTCCATCAGATCCCCTACATTTGACTGCTTCCTTCAATGAATCAGACCTGTGTCTCTGTGAGGGTGAAAAGAAAAAGTTTGCACGTACTACTGGTGGAACGAACGACATAACCTCCAAGATTCTCTCAGCGGATGAAGTCATCGGTGAAATCAATAACTCTAATTACGGTTTCATCCCCATCGCGATCGGCCTCTTTGGCGAAATGGGCAGCATTTTCAGACGCTTCTGGGACGGCAGTGACTCCCTCCCCGTACCCAATTTTGACAGTAATAGGCCGGAAGCCGAACGTGCAGCACGACGTTCAATCTCGATGGACACCCCCTGGCCCCTGGGACATCTTAGGGAAAGCAGATGCGAGATGGCGAAGAGTGAGCAAGGCACTTCTCTTTTCGATGGTAGTTATCTAACAAGCTTACCGAGTATTTGGGCAAAACAACAATATGGTATTGTATGCTCCACACAACTAGCTAATCACATCCACACCTCATTCAGTAACCTGATTTATCACCCCAAGGGACACGATGACAGAGATGGAGATGTGGACATGGACGACTCAGACGATCCGGAAGAGCTCACTGGAAATGGGTTGATGTTGATTTTCTTGATGAAACATTTGCTACAGCAACAACCACGGACCCTGCTGTTTATGGTGCTTCCAATTCACAATTCACAGAAAGGGAGATAGATAGGTCGGAAACTAGTTACAACAGGTCTAGGTAGATAGAACCTAATAGTACGTAATTACCCCATCATCCAACACATCATCATCATAAAATCATAAAATCACATCATGATGAAAGACAATAAGACCGCCCCATTAACCAAAGCAATCCAACCCCCAGCCGCAGCCGGTGCGACAGTGGCAAAACGCAAACAAACGTCTCGTTATCCCCGCAACGTCGCCGTTGACTTTCGTACCCTCCCCGCCTCAACTCTCTTAGCATACATCGGACAGCATGGCATCCCTCTCGCCGCTGAAGCTCCTCCATCCGAACTGGGTGTAGTCGTAGCTCAGCACTTTGATACCCTCGAAGTTCACGAAGACGCAGCTATCAGCTCTTTTCTATCGAGAATGCAAGTCGGGGGTGGTAATAATGATGCCACATTCATACCCCCGAGTGTCACCTCATCGAACATGAGTGTATTGAATGCTGTTGCCTCTCATTATTTAGCAGATTACATTCGTGAGTCCACCTATTTTGACGGACATGCTTTAAGCCCGTCAAGAAGGAAATGGAAACGACGAAAATTCGCGGCCAGTCAGGGCGATCAAGTGGCAGCCAAGGTAACTCGTACTGATGAGAATGGATCATGGATTTTGGCTTATGTTTTGAGGTACTATCCTGAAAGTGAAACCTACGATGTTCAAGACGAAGATGATACATCCAAGTTAATTCGTTTGCCGTGGAATCATGTCATGAGATTGTCCACGGGACAAGAGGGGTGGCTTGACAAGGGGTCGAAAGTTATGGCCATCTTTCCCGAGACTACATCTTTCTATAGGGCGATTGTATCAAAGTGTCCAGTGTGGACTGATGGGAAAGGGGAGGGGGAAAATGGAAAACCTCGCGTGAAGGAAGTGATTTTGAGGTTTGAGGATGACGAAGATGAAAATGGTAAGACTCCGCATAGGAGAGTCCCTAGTCGGTATGTGATTCCTGTACCCCAGAGGTACTTTTATGAAGATGAGGATGATGTTGACTTGACAGCACCGTGTTCAACTGTTCGACTGTGAACGGCATCTTGCTGCTTTCTTTGGCATGCAGTTAGACAATTGAAACGCAACACTTTATTCCAATAACAAAACGTAGGTAACATAATATATGCGTTAACTAAAACTGTACAACTCTTCTTTACTGCTTGAAAATAATTTTGAGCATATTAATATTATTATCATATGTCAGGTTCCATCTCGCTATCATCATCTTCGTCATCTTCAAAGTCGAGATCGTCTAAATCTTCGTCATCGTCGAAGAGTTCCTCGTCAACCTCAAATTCTTCATTTTCCATCTCTTCAGCTGCGGCTTCGAGTTTTTCTAAGCTGAACACACCAGCCTTCTCACTAAAGATTTGAAAACCAGTTAGTTTATCGTCGTCGTCACCCGTTGTCTTCTCTGAAGCGCCTTCTTCAGCAATTGCTTGTTCTTGCTCCTGTTGAAATCTGGCCCACCAATCCGCAAAGGTTGAATCATTTACTGGTGTCCCTTCCTCTCTTCGTTTTCTAACAGCCAGTTCTTCTTTTTCTGCTTCACTCATTTCATCCTTCTTCTTTTGCGATTCAAATTGTTGAGCTGCCTGGGCCTTCCATGTACATGGGAAATGCAATAGTGAGTGCGTGAAGTAAGCAAATTCAAAAATGAGTAACGCATATTATGGGTGTGTAGCACCAGATATTATCCCCTTGCAACAGTCCATGTTTGAGTAACACCTTGTCGGTGATAATTACATGATGATAACAGCAATGGGATCTTGACTGGGCTTGTTTTGATTTTGCAAATCTTGTATTGAAATCAAGTTTCGAAGGCAATTGTTGGGTGTCGACGTAACTTTGTCAATTTGCGGGCCAAACCAAACAAACACTAGCACAAAACAATGAAGTGCTCCGTATCATAAATCATCATTTAAGCAATAGCCACAGCAATATTCAATATGTTTACCTTTTGCCTCTCTGCCTCCTTTTGTTTTCTCATCATCTGAGCATGCATAGATGCATCATCCAATCCCTTCACGTTATTATCCGCTAACCAATTTCTAACTGCTTCACAAACTGCAAACACTGCAGGCATGCCAGCATTAGCTTCAGCCTCATCCGTTGCCACAGCCAACAATTCCTTTTTGTTATCTTCCGATAATCCCTTTACAATCTCTAAATCTAACTCGGGTGAGCTTTCTTCTGGATAATCGAGAGGTACATTAACCACGAGCTTTACCATGACGTGATTTGCAGCTTCCTCTTCTTCTTCGTCTCCGCCACAATCTACAGGGACCAATTTGACAGCCCATATGAATGGTTGACTGGATGATCGTATTTCGAAGGCCGTGTCAAAGATTGCTTCGAGTGCCTCTGCTTCCATTTCCTGCTCTTCGAGATGGTCTGACATCTTGGGTGTTAGTCTGTGTTATTGGTCTGTGTTATTGGTCTGGGTTTTGCTTTTTGCGGTGAGTGTGGAAGAGTGTGGAGGTGGAAATTTTATAGATAAAGGTACTATTCTGTGCAAGAGTTAGACCTGACCTTTTTATGTTTTGCCTGGGTCAATGTTCATGAAGTAAAGAGTAAATCACACCATTTCAATTCACAAATTCCTGCTTTAGGTGGTCTTAGTTTCTGACTTTTGAGTGCTACACTGTGCTACATCACCTATCAATCGTCTTCTCAGTCTACATACATCCATGATGGCACACCATTCAATGGCAAGTGCAAAATAGTACCAATACAGACCAATACACTTCATCAGCAGCAGTATCCCCCCTCTTCATCATCCAGACCCGCACCTCTTCCACCGCCTTCTGCCAAATTCACAGCCTTTTTTGGCTTACCCGGGACAGTATTCAACAATAAATCTGGATCTTCCAATATTTTATGGACCACCTCCATAAAACTTTCTTGGACACCGGTCCTCGTTTTAGCGCTGGCCTCTAAAAACAGCATTCCCTGATTTCTTGCCCATTCTTCCGCCTCAAACCGATCCACCTGCCTCGTGTAATCACCACTGCCATCTCCATCTGCCAAATCTATTTTGTTCCCCACAAGCAACTTAACAACCCCCTCACCATTGTTTGGACTGTATAACTTCACCTCCTTAAGCCATTGCTCTAGATTATCAAAGGAATCACGACGTGTAACATCATAGACCATAACAACTCCCTGTGCCCCTCGATAATAAGATGAGGTTAGGGTACGAAAACGTTCCTGTCCAGCCGTGTCCCAGACTGTTAGTTTTATGCGTTTGTTGTTAAGTTCAAGGTGTTTCACTTTAAAGTCCACGCCGATAGTGGATTGGATGTGTTCATCAAAGGCATCGTCGGTAAATCGGATAAGCATCGAAGACTGCATGATATGATGTTGGACAACCAGGAAGTCGATAAAATATTGTAACAAATGGATATGAGTATAACATGCTCGAACATAAAGAACATTGCAAACCAATGACAAATGCTTTGGGCTTTGCGTCACCTTTGCATCGAGCACGCACCTTTCCGACACCTGCATCTCCTATCATAAGAAGTTTAAACAAGTGGTCATACGGAAATGATTGTGAGCCTTTTGAAGGAGCTGCCGAAGAAGATTTCGATGGCATGGTCAGTTGATATTATGGTTCGATTTCGTTTGTGGTTTTTGTTTTTTGTGGTTTGCACAAGTTTGCAGTTTGCACTGTTTGCCCTACCTACCTACATAGTGTACTGATAGGTATGTATGTAGGTATTATCTAATCTATGGTTAGCAATCTCAGTCAATATCAATTTGTGTTATTTTTTAGCAACAGTTGAAGCATTATTTAAGAATTGAAATTTACATAGCTGTTGTTAAGTTGATTACAATTTTGATTCTTAGTAGATTCATACCAGAAAAAGTTTCTAACAACATTTATTAGGCCCTGAGTTTGTAGCGCTGAAGTTGACAACTGATAATTTTCCAGTCCCACCTACGAGATTGCCAGGCGTCAACTTCAGGAATTTAGAGTTTGCAGGGCTGACAACCCCACAAAAATGGGTTATGTGTACAAAAAATTGCCAGGCACATTTGTCAGGGTGTGAAATCCGCCTGACAACTGTCAAAAAGTCAGGCTATCTTCACACCCTACATATGAGGCTTCTTTGAATTCCCTGGTATTTGTCATTTGTCAGGGTGGCGAAACTTCACAGACTCTCAATTTGTGAAACTGATGATAATTTTACAGTTGTCAGTTGTCATTGTCAACTTCGGCACTACAAACTCATGGCCTTAGTCTAAACTGTTTGGATTAGTAATATGTCAATCACGCGAGAGCCGGTAGTGTTGAAGGCAAGCGACACCAAAATGTAGATGGGTGGTCGGACAACTATTGTTAGATTTAGGCTATTTGTATTTAACAACAGCTATATTCTCTATTCTCGAATGTTGTTCAGAACAACTGTTGCTAAATAATACAAACTGATGCAACCAACCACTCCCACTCCATCCTCCAAGATGCGGTCCTACCTCAGCCCAAGTAACTGATGTGAATGGTTTGTCTCCAATTTTTCTTGTGTCGGTAGAGGTTGGTTGGTAATAACAGTGATTAATTTGCAAACATCAAGGTTATTACACAAAATGTGAACAATTCTGAAGAAAATGCACAACAACACCTCATTGCAAGTAAGAGTAATGACAGATTAACCTGACAGGGTAGAGAGTGCACTGTGCACTTGTTGATCGTACTCACACCATAAGATTACATTTCGGTGTCACTGAGTGTATCAACAAATGGAGCATCTTGCTGTGTGCTGTATCATAATTCCATCCCATACCGATAGTGAAGACAACTAGAGATGAGGTTGTACTTGGTACTTGAGCCTGAGGTCTTTTCAGTATCTTTTGCCTCGGATTCTTTTCTTCGCCTTCACAATTCATGTTGAATTGAAAGGTGGATTTTTCCAATTACTTTTAGTAGATTTTATTGATGATGACAGTTGAAACTTTCATCATGAATGGGAATAGTGACATAGCCATAGATACGATGATGTCATATGGGTCAAAAATCAAAATGACATCATGGGTTCTAACCTAGACTCACCACCTAAGATTGTTGAGATCTGTCCGGGGCCTTTGGTCCAACTGTACTATCTTTTCAATGGGATTATTATCAGAAAGGCACTCATATTGTATTGAGAAAAAGGAACTAGGCTTGTCGAGATCATTCAAAGTCACGGTCAGGAGGGTCGGGAAAGTCGGGAGATGTCAGACAACACGCATCATCGTAACCTTAGACGTTTTATTATTATTAAATTAATCAACTCATAATAATCATTTTACCTCTTAATAATCCATCTTGGACTATAAGTTACGTGCGAGACACTCGCTTGTGATGTGTCCGACCCCAAATCAGATCTCGACAGAATCTTGTCACTTCGCCCAAATCCTCACTGAAATGCTGGCCAACTTGGGCTCTGAAATGACTGAGTGCTGGCTGATATTATTGGCCAGCCCACTGTGCAAGTAATTCTTTACAATTACAAAACCTAAATAGGTCACAAGTAGTTTGTAGCTGCTAATTCATATCTTGACCTACAAAACAGTCATGTTTTTAACTAGTATCATCGTGGTAACACACAACTCAAGACTCAAGGGCAAGTTTAACTATCGCATCATAAAAACATAAACATAAATCTTCTGAGGTCAATTCTTACCATTGGGACTTATGTCCCTTTTCCTTCCTTCCTTCTGAGACAGAGCAAAAGTAGGGAAACATGTTTCTGGAAGTGAATTCCTGGGAATGCCCCCCATTACTCGGGGGAATAAAGTGGTCAGGGCAGGTTGGGGTGGTAGATGTCACTTTACTCCAGTTTTCCCCGTTACAAAAGGAAAGAAATACAACCAGAGAAAAGGAAAGTGAGAGTGAGGGAATCTGGATGAATTCCGGGGAATTCCGGAGGAACATCTTCACTCCTAATCTTACAGCACCCCTTTACTTGAGTATTAAGACTGAAGAGTATATTTCGGAGGGTTACCATGAATGTTGATGTAATATTTGATGTGGGATTATCGAGCCTTGAACTAGTAGATGAATCAAGAAGTATCTGCTGTTTTTGTTGTTGTTGTAGTGCTTCCTGTTGTAGAGATATTGTTGAGAATGGTTGGTGGTGTCTTAGGTAGGATGTATTACAAGGTAATTCCCCATTTTACTGGCTATTGCTCAGTACATATTGTTGAGTATTTCAGTATGAATGGGATGAAATGGTGAAAATGAAACTATCAGACTGAGCACTTGTGACTTCGCCACATGTGATTGTGGCCAGACAGCATCAGTGGGTCCAAGCTATCACTAGTACTTTCATAAGTTTCCATCAATTGTGAAGGTAATATCTTATATTATCTTATATTATTCATGTTTTCATGCAACATGCTTTGCTCTCTATAATACTAATACAGTTCAAATAATGTGCAATAGATACAATTTAAGTAATATCTAATGTATGATTAAGTAAATTACCATTGTCGTGAATTATTCAAAATCTTCATCTGGGATTGAGCGGACTGGTGACTGACAGCAGCGCAAGGTTATTTCATAATGACAATTTTTTCATGTATTTTGAAGTGTTGGATATGGGCATCTGGAATCAAGGTCAACGAACAGTGTAAATTCTCATTCTCAATGCCACCCTTTCCTGCAGGTGGATGAGAAAGATAGATGCTCAAACTTAGACTATCAGTACCAATTGTTGTGATTGGTACAAGGTTTATATTTGTGGCGATCACAGTACAGTTTTGATTATGTGTGTATCTAGTAATAATCTATCTAAACAGCAAGCGACTTGAAAGTGGCATTGCAACTAATCTGTATTCGACTTTTATCACAGAGAGAAACTGTTCCAAACAAATCTTCTCTGGTCTAAGTCAAAGGGAGCCCACGACACTAGGAACTCTCTTACTCTGTAGCATCACAGATACCATTAGGTCCCTACAAAAACGAAAAAAATTAGACCTTTAGATTTCAATATGATCAGCTTTAAAAATCTGCAACTCACCACTGCAAACTGACAATCAGCCTCTGGTAAGGTTGGAGAGTCAAAACCTAAGAGAGAGGTTCGTTAGTTTCACTGCGATGCATACAGCAATCAATGAAAATTGAGAACATACCAGTGCAGATACGGTTCTCTCCGCGACCCTTACGAAGCCTCAACCTGGTGGTAGAGGCGTGAGCAACAATATTCCCTCCAATGGGCTTAGTAGAATCTTTGGCAAATGACATGGCACCAGGATCTGCCACAACTTGATTCGTCATAAAGACTGCCACGCCATACTCCTCAGCAAGACGAGTAAGTTGTCTCAAGAACTGCGCTAGGTGCATTTGACGTTCGGAGAGTTCACCACGGCCGGAGTAGTCCGTACGGTAGAGAGCTGTTGCAGAATCGACGACTATGAGAGCATAACGATCTTGAGACATGATGGCTGCAGCCATTTTGAGTAATTCCATTTGATGCTCACTGTTGTGGCAATAGTAGTGTTAGCAAGTGAGTATTTTAATCTTGATAGCTGCAATGATTTTGCTTACCTGTTGTGAGCACGTGCGTAGGCTACATTCTCAAGAGCAACAGTGGGATCCATTCCAAACCTTTCGGCAATAGCTTGAAGCCTTTCGGGCCTGAAGGTTCCCTCAGTGTCAATATAGATGGCCTAGAGAGAACGCAACAGTGTAAACCAATACAAAATAACAATGACATGCATTAACAACTTCCAAACGCCTCAAACTCACCTTCCCCTCAGCGCCCCCCTCCGAAATAGGCATCTGACAACTCACACACAAGGTGTGACAAAGTTGGGTCTTCCCCGTCCTGAACTCCCCGAAGACCTCCGTCAGACTCCCCGTTTCAATCCCCCCCTCCAACAATTTATCCAACTCCGTACTCCCCGTGGTCAATGTTACAATCTGCTTCCTATCCTCGAGGGCATCAGCAGCCGTTTTGAAATCCATAGGCACCATAGTCTTGACAATTTCTTTCAATTTCAGTACCTTGGCTTCCGAGAGGCCACGGACTTCGGCTAGCTTACGCACGGTGGTGTGTGCTACAGATTCCAGGGTATGAAATCCTGCATCGGCAAGCTTTTGAATGTCGTTGGCGGCTACTCCATGTTCTGCGAGCATTTCGAGGGATTGATAGTTCACGGGTATCTGGAGAAGAAAGGGAAATGGGGAGTCAGAGAATGGTTTCGCCCGTTGTGTGGGTTCGACACGACAGAAAATGCACGACGGTCGAGGCAGATATGTGGCATTCATTTGATGGCTGGCTTCGTGGTCATGAATGCTCGAGGAGAGACCATTGAAGTGATCCCCGAAATTTACATGGAATCAACTGTAGAATCTCTTCAGCTCAGCCCGAGTTATGGCAACCCCCCAAGCTAGCGAGCCGCACCAGCAATTACAATATCATGAAATTAACCAACTTTTTACGACATGCAGCTTCCTCCGACTCTCGCTAATATGAACACAAGCAGATAAAACTCACCTCCTGTTCTTCCTGCTGTTCGCCCTGTTGGGCTTCTTCGTAATATTCCGCCACGGCTGCCATGATGTCGATGGTTATTGAGTGAAGGTGAAGTATTGAATGATGAATGATGCGACAGAATTTCAAGATTTGCACCCACTTTTTCTGATATTTCTGTGAAATAAACAGAAAGCAAGTCATTGTGTGGTGCATGGGTACAAAATCGTGGAAAGAGCCGTTTCTCTGTTTTTTAGCGCGATTTTTACGCCCCGCCAATTTCTAGATCCGCAAAGGGCAAAGGTCCGCCGCCCCCGGGCGAAAAGGCCCCCAACATGCCCCAAGCCCCAAGCCCAACGCCAACATCCAACATCAATCACAACCTAAAGACAACCCAAGCAACACCTCTGAGCTCTACTCTGAGGCCTCTCGGTGTTTGGTGCGGTTACCGTGTATTGGCTCTACAATACTGATATTAGCATTATTTGTTCTGTCACCTCTCGCTCAGTCAAGATGACTACTCTAGCAACCGTTGAATCTAAGCTCGGCACAGATGTTCAAGAGTCGAAAGCTTGCATGGATATCAAACATGCACTTCCTAATTCAACATCAGCAGAACGAAAAAGATTCTTATCGAGTGGGCTGGGCAATACCAGCAACGCCATTAAGAAATTGAAACATTATCTCGACTGGAGAAGCAAATACTGCAAAGACGATGATAAACCGGTGGATGTCGATACGTGGGAGTGGTCTTGTCAACGTGCTATTGAGGTATCTAAGGATGAAACCGCTCCGGTTGATACAAAGCTACCATGTGTACTGTTCGTACATGAATATGCTGAAGCAGGTAAAACGAAACGATGCGCCCAAGTTCTACCAGCCCGCGTTGACACAGGTCGAGCCAATGCAACAACCTACGCATTGGCGTTTGCAATCTACCTAGATCAAACTTTGGATCGTAGTTCATATGAAAAACTAACGTTGTCAGTCGATGTTCGGGCGGGTAGAGGGTGGGCAAATATCAATGCATTTAAGCTCATACCATTTATTCAAGGTGTTACGAAATTATTGACGGAGCTGCATCCGGAACGACTGGACACGTGCATCATCTTTCCCGTCCCGGGAATTGCTGTGGGGATATGGAGGGCAGTCAAGCCATTTTTGGATAAGGAAACTTCAGGGAGGGTGCACATTGTGTCTGGACCAGCGGGTTTGGATGACGGGTTACCAAAGAAGGTAGAAGAGCTGTTTTGTGAAGATTTGATTCGAAAAACAGAAAAGTCAAGATTAGACTGTCAGTCCAATTGATGCGTGAGATACCCTTAAGTGTTATAACCTTTCTTATTTGTTAAAATATACAAATCCCTATTCTTTATTTGTGGGTATATCTTGCAAGTCCTACAATTCATGCATTCTACTTCACAGCTCTAAATAGTGTAGCAAGGACCATCATTTGTGTCAAAGACTTCACAGCAGATGATCTAGCATTTCAACGCAAAAGATAAATTTCACCGTATCAATAGCATGGCCAATGCAACAGCGAGTTGGCGATATCACAAGCGTTATAGAATGAAGGTGGTATATTCTCGTGACCTGAAATCAAACTCAACGCCTCGTTGCATTCAGCAGCCAACATTGAGTGTTCCATAGCACCAACCAACCGAGCATTCTTGAGTATGTCTTCCGCATTACGATCATGCAACACCTTATTGATATCACTCGATAATTCAACAAGCGCGCAAATGCATCTGCAAGCTTGATAGGCATCATGCAATCTGTGTTGAGCATTGAATAACTCATTTAAAAGCACATCAATATATCCAGACCTGCCCGTCCATTCCTGACTTTGTAGTAATGGTGCTATGTATGAATTTCTTGATTCTAAAACACTCTCAAGGGAGTTTCCAAGTATAGCGAGTGCGGTGTTGTGAATTATATCCCAATCACGAGATTCCAACCAGTCCATCTCTTCATGGGTAGTGGATTTATTCGGAGGATTGCTGATGCTATTGAAAACAAAATCTCTGATTGTAGAGTCACAATTCTCATCCTTCTGGAGAACAGCTTTGGCGGCAGACTCTGACACAAGTGATCTCCTACTATCAGTCAATAGAAGTAGACTGTTCAAACCAAGCCGTCGTGCATCTAGTCGATCTTTTAGGAGTAATTCCTTGACGTGATCGATAGCAGCTTCATTATTGCGGCATTTTGATGCATTTTCATGGAGGCATGATGAAATGGAACCAGGGATGCAAGATAGAGATCCTGACGAAGAACATTTTTTCACAAGGTCCGAGTGATCGATATCGATATCGTCATCACCTCTTGCAAACGCCAGAATTAATTTTGCATATTTCATGTAATTGAATGATTCTCCAGTTGAACGCTGAAGTTCAACCATGATGTTTAGACTGTTGATATTCTTGCATTTGTACATACTGATGATAAATTCAGTGTGATCGATAGTTTCCGCTCGCAATGATGCCTTCGCATTTTTTGCACATTGTGGTGGGATGGTGATATAAGTAAGATGTCGATACAAAATCTCCAACTTACATTTGAATAGAAAGTGGCAGAGATTGATAGCTTCTGTAAACAGCAAAGAATCCTATCAGCAACCAAATGAGGATCAGAACACTGAACTACAGTGTTTGTTCTTTCAATTGGATACATCATATGAACTTTAGGGAGTGAATCGTAATCTCCACTGATCCATGATGGGTGTTGATAAAACTGTCGAGGAATATCTACATACTGGTCGACGTCTCCTTTTATTGGTGGATAACTACGAGGGATGATATTATCACTGTTCATTTGCAGATTTGTGAAATTATGAGCGAGAGCTAGGTAGAATTGTTTCGCTCCATCTGCATTCTTGGTATGATTCCCCCGGGAGCCGGGAGTTATCAAGTCGGTGGGTTCGCTGTAGTTGGCGGCTTTGGTCCAGCCAAGACCACGCGGTCTTGTGGTTGTGGTGGATCGTGCCATTTTGTGAGAGTTGAAGTGAAAAAATATTTCACGTGAAATAAATATCTTTATTTCGGAGAGTCATGATTGAGTCATGACGCCGTCACCCTCACGCCTCACGCCCGCCACGTGGAAAGAAAAGACCACAAGATCCGCAATCCGCAGCGGTCCACCATCAACACTATCCACTAAGAAACGAGAACCACTATGATGATGTCCAACACTGCCATCCGTACAGCGACCCGCCGCATCATCTCCTCCACTGCTTCCCGGCGATCGGCTTCGTCTACATCGGCGACGCAGGCATTCAAGAAACAAGGAGAGGAAGCTAGAAGGACTGCTCTTCCTTTGTTGGCTGTGGCTGCCTTGGGTGGATGTGTTGTTACCGTTGGACGTAATGACCAGGTGTGTTCTCCGTCTCAATATTTGCTGTCTTTGTCACTTAAATTTCACTGTTTTTTGAGTACTCGATGGAGCTTCATCTAGAGTTGTGCATCTGAACATGTTTTTTTTCATTCAGAGTGCAAAATGCATTTCCAAAACAGACAGTGCAGCTGCGGCAGTGGA